>CM029605.1:48323194-48494665 GCA_017311375.1 Mytilus coruscus
TTACTCAGTTGTAAAGTTGAATTGTTTATTAATATGTAGTGTAAATCGATGTTATCTGAACCGAATAATGTTGCCTATTGACTTATTTTATACAATGTACTTCCGCCCAAATACAGGAAATAAGAGTCTTGAATTACATAAAACACTGAAAAGTAATAAAATTGCATTATCAGACAAATCCTCACTTTTCCAACAGATTTGGAACCTCCATTGGAGTCCCTACCATGATGTCACCCACAGCTATGTGCCGAATACTGAAATTCTCTACATGTATGATACCAAAATATACATGTGTGCAAGCTTACTTATTAATATAAAAACAAATTGTTGTCGTTGTTATGAACAAAACAGATTATTGTAACTTATCGTAATCAAAATAGTTTCCTTCATGTTGTTTTTTTAATGTTTATACAACTGACTTTTCTTTGAAAAAACCAATTTCATTAAATTTGTTATTTAAATGTCTATTAAAATAAAAATCTTTTCTGTTTAGTTTTGTTCATAACCAGGAACAATTTTGTAGTAGTCATTTGTTACGAACACAATTTTTTCTGTAATCAATAATTTTAAGCATGTGGATTAATTATTTCTTTACTGTAACACCATGTTTACATGTATGTTTCCCCTTTGCACACCTTCAAACTACAAATAAATTGATTTTCTTCTGACAAACAAATTTATGTTTTGTTCATAATGAAGGAACCCGAAATCAGGTTTCAATTGTTATGAACAAAACAAAAAAATAATTAATCGCTGCTATACATTAAATTGTGCCTTTTTACATGATGATAGAAAGCACTGTTTTGTTTCCTGTTCATAGCTTTGATTGTATCGAAATTAATATTAAAATAAACATTTTAAATTCGAATTCATCTATATCTGTGATGTTCAAATCACAAAGACACTATTATTTAGTATCCAGTTGTTACACACAAAACAAAACAAAATGAAAATTGAAATGAAGACAACTTCCTGTATGAAGAAGATTTTTTGCCTTTCTATTTTGTCTTTTCATCATTGGAAACTGTCATTACAGTTGTGCATCATAAACATCAAACGCGGATGTGTTCGTAACACAAGACTACAACGGGACTTTGGAAAATGTTCGGTGACTAGAATTAAGTTTTATGACAATAATGATAATAATAATAATAATACCGATACATGTGCTTAGAAAGTGTTTTTAAATCATCTTTGTTCACAAGTATCTTTAAAGTAAGAAAATCTGGTAAAATAAGAGATATGACTTACCCGTGTCGTTCGTCACGGTCCGGTTTTGCGTGACGATTTGGAAATTCCCATTCTAACAATAGATTTTACTACATTTTCGCGGCGTCAAATAGATCGATGACTTCATTACCGACCAACGTTCTGTTCGTAATTTAATGACGACAAATTCTTTTACAACATAAAATCCCGATTTCTCACCAATTTTAAGGGACCACCTGTTCAGCTTTTCAAATATAACTCATTCCATAGTTACTTTTTAATATAAACACAAATCGAATTTACTGCCTGGTCACGTTTCATCGTAAATGTATACAAATGATTGTCCTTCCAATGGACACTACTGGTTACGTACAAAACGTATTATTGTTTGGACAAATTTAAAGTTTTAATATTCCCACCGATTTTTTTTTAATGCACAGATAATTTACCATATTATCTGTCAAAAAAAACCAACTTTCACTATATTAAAATGGAACTATTTACCTTCAAGTTGTTAGAATGAATTATAACAACTTCAACTGAAAATGTCACAATTTCAATTGGAACTTTTGTGCAATTTTAAAAAACAAAGATTGTTAGACATTTGTTCTCTTTACCTTTTGGCCCAGTTTTATCAAATTTATATCCTTGATGTATATATAATGTATTGTACACTTGTTCACTATAAAAAGGTAAAGCATGCAGTCAAAAATCACTATATTGACAACCGTCTCATTTTTCCCCAATACTGAATTTTTCCTCAAATATACTTTGATGGGAACAACTCGCTTGTTTTTATGATCTCCTTGAATTGGATGCAGTTATTTCTTTCAGTGAAATTAATGGATTTGATTATAGGAAGTACATTTTAGCTCTTTAAAGAGAACAAGGTAAAAGAAACAACTTTGTTCTTTATTGTCTCGCCTTTCACAGAGTAAGACATAGGTATTACTATACGGCTGCAGCATAAAGGTTTATATTTCAGAAGGTAGAAGACCTGGATACTTCATAAATTGTATGCAGATACCTTATGTTACAAAGTTTCCCTCTGTCATATGTCCATTGCCCTTGGCCTCATTTTCATGGTTCAGCGACTGCTTGAAAAAAAAAAAGTTGTTATTTGTTATGTGAATTTCTCACTTATTATGAGTGATAGGATAACTATATTTGGTATATGGGTTCCTTGCAATGTCGACATGTCCATCAGACAGGGTTCACCTAACCTAGACCTCATTTCATGGATCATTGATCAAGGTTAAAGTTACGTGATTAGGTCTGTTTCTCAGATAACACGTGTTCGTCCTGAATAAGCATTTAATTTGCCACTGGACGTTGAAAGGCCATCAATCAATCCAAATATAAGGTAAAAGTCAAAGAAAGCCTTTTCACACTATCTTTTAACATCAAACATCTCGAAAAGGAGTTCCATAACCTATCAATATTTTTAGCTTATTTTGTTCCTTGACTAATGCTCTTCTGACTTATAGTATTAATTTTAAATTCCAGGTTTATTTAATTTCAATTAAGAAAAATGCAGGCTCAGAATCTACTAAGCAACCAATGCAAGAGTACCATCAAAATCAGAATGAAATTAAAATTGTATTTTAAGGGTTTTGGGCCAAACTTTTGGCCCTTATATCTTAAAACAAAACAAATACATATTAATATACATTCAACAGCAAAATATTCATACAAAAAGGGTCTAGTGCTTGAACTGTGGATAAACTTGGTAAAACCAAACTGTTAAAATTACCACATCAATACCAAATTGATAAATGAGCTGATGAAATCTTTATATATTTGTATTAGAAACAGGTATGGATATGGAGTTTCTTGAAGATGATGGTGACAATATTTTGAAAAGCAGTTTTAGCTGAGAATTTTACTATGCTTGTTAGGGGTGTTGTGTTTTTTTTTTTTTTATCATTGAAAAGTCCTAGTAACCATTTATTTTTGTCCATACTGGTCTTTTCTTCACAAGTGTTATAAAGTCAAAATCACGAATAAACAATTGGGAAAGTTGTATTTCTTATTAACCGTATAGTTTGTATAGCACATGGATATCGAAAAATAATTATGGTGAGAGTGTGCGGAAAAGACCGTACTTTGACCTATAATGGTTTACATTTATAAATTTTGACTTGGATGGAGAGTTGTCTCATTGGCACTCATACCACATCTTCTTATATCTATTCATAGTTACTTTGAAACTAAAACATTTCCGTTCTTTAGTAAAATACTATTAATTATATCTATTATATTAATCATAATGTTTAAATGATCTTCAACTAAAACAAAACGCATGCGTCAGTATGAAATACCAACACTGAACGATTAACCGATAGCATTTTGTAGGTTATACATTGTAATGCATAATGGTTCCTTGCTGATTTATATACTTTTACATTCTGGTAAATACAAGCTTATTCCAGTTTATGTTATGCAATGCTATGAAAAGAAACGAGTAATTTGTAATGAAGCATTTAATTTTGATATTAATCAGTTGATACAGGATTTTAAATTAAAATTGCATATTAATATGGATTAGGTAAATTATTGGCTTTAATTTTGATATTAATCAGTTGATATAGGATTTTGAATTAAAATTGCATATAAACATGGATTAGGTAAATTATTAGTCTTGAAAATTATTAAGGTGCCTCTACATTTTCAATAACAAACATGGCGGAACGTAAACAAACCTTGCGAAATCAAGTCTTTATATCCTGCTTATCGTACTCTATAGTCTGCACTCCTGCCTTGCAATATTAATTTTGGAGAAAAAAAACTGCCGACTATACAAGCCTGAATATGGTAGAAACCATTTAATTTTTGGGATCAGGGTAAGATTAACCACCTTTTGACACCTTCATTAACTTTTTTAGTCTTTTATTTTTTTATCATCAATCCTCAATCATAAAGTGATAAGACCTTTGTTCTCTGGTTTTATATCACCACATATTGGGTTCGTATAATGCTATGATGTCGTCGTCCGAAGACACATTTGGTTCTGGACAATAACTTAAGTTTAAGTGAATGGATCTCTATGAAATTTTACAAGAAGGTTCAATAACACAAAAGGAAGGTTGGGATTGATTTTGGGGTTTTGGTACCAACAGTTTAGGAATTAGGGGCCAAAACTAGCTTTTTGTAGTTTCGAACAATAACTTGTGTGTACGTGTATCAATCTCTCTGTCATTGTGCCACAAGGTTTCATATCACAAAGGAATGCTTGGATTGAGTATGGTGGTAATTGCACCAAACATGCAGGAATTAGGGGCAAAAAGGGCAAAAACAAGCATTTTCTATTTTCCAGACAATAAATTGTGTTTTAGTCTATGGATCTCTCTAAAATTGTACTACAAGGTTCCATACTACAAAGGGAAGGCTGGGATTGAGTTTGTGTTAATTGCTCTAAGGGAGGGTCAATAATTAGGGATTTTTCCAATTTTTTTAGGGTTTCATATTTTATTTTTTTCAAAATTTTCAAATTTCAAATTTTGAAAAGGTTCAAGAAATCTTCAATTGCATAGTATTGCGCAATTGATTTTTAAGATATTTGACCACATTTATGTTGTGTCAGAAACCTGTATTATGTCAAAATTTGATCATAATCGAAATTCAGAAAGTATCAAGCTTGAATATTGTGTCCAAATTTGCCCCAGCTGTTCAGAATTCAACCTCTGCGGTCGTATCAGGCTGGGCTCAGCGAAGCATTTTATTAATATTGTTATTTAAATTTGTGAAATTTAATATATATACAGATCCTTTTATGTTAGGCCTTACATAAATCTAACTGGGATAGATGTATTCTTGTTATATATTCTTCAGGCACAAGGAAGAAGTGGACAACTACTGAAATGAATGAACTTCAAAGATACATGCCACACTATTACAAGTTCACCCTTGGGTGCCTCGAATATAAGATAACGCGGTCATCTTGTGGTCTGGTCAGTTGATTGGAGTTTGTGGTCCTTATCAGACGCAAAATGGATAATATTGTAAAAGTGTTAAGAAAGTTTCTGGAAGAAGAAGATCCCGAATTGGAAGAATACGATGGGAAGTGTTTGCCGACACTCAGTAAGGCAGAACTTACAAGTATAGCAAAGTCCAAAGGTGTTAAGCTAGATGAACTATTGCTGTTGGGTGGAATCCCGGATTCAAGGGAGAACATGTGTAAACTCGTGCATTTTGCACTTCAGTGTGCTGATACGATTCAGGAGGATAAAGAGGATGAGGAGGCTGGGCCATCTAACCGCCCGGATCCACCTAGAAAAAGAGAAAGACAAATGACACAACTGGGGTAAGAACAGTTTAATCAGTAAAAAACTTTCTTGTTAAACAAAAGATTTTGGTTATGGTATTAGAAGTTGAATGCTCATATTTCATTTGATCCGGGCAGTAAAACAGAAATTCGTGTATTTGGTCAAACTGTATGCGAAGAGTCTCGTGTTACAAATGGTTTTGGTTAACGTAAAATAATTTTGGCGTCGGTTAACTTTTAGGATACAGTCAAAATTAAAGGAAGTTTATTTAAATAAATTGTAAATATTTATTACGTTCAGATCTAAGGGATGAGTAACAATGCGGTAACGTTAGAAAAAGAAATGAAGTGTCTAAAAGAGACAAGTTAAGAAAAGTTTTCATCGAAATATTTAAGGTTTTAGTGATGATTCAAGAGAGAAAAATAATTTAAAGGATAAAAAAGTCTTTATATATGTTAAGAATGATGAAAAGAGGATTTTAAGTTTTAGTATACAAAAGATAGAAAGAAATGAACTGTCTAAAAGAGACAAGTTAAGAAAAGTTTTCCTCGATATTTAAGATTTTATTGATGAATCAAGAGAGAAAAAGAAATAAATAAAAATACATGAGATAATTATGAAATGTCTGAGGTTAAACAACGTGGATGAAGTTGTCTAGAGAAACAGATCTGTTATTAAAGAAAGAAAATTATATAGAAAATGAGAAATAATAGTTATAATTATGTTAAAATGTAGTAAATTAGGAAAAGACAAATGAGGAGATAGATATGGAAAACAAATAGAAAGAAATTGGATACAAAATTGGTATCTAAATAAAATACTGTGAAAAGAGGATTTTAGGTTAAGTGAAAAATATGTGGTTAATTTAAAGATGATTGATGAAGGGTTGTCAATGCACGATCGATAGTTTTAAGAGAAGAACATATTTATTAATGTTGAAGAAAAGTATTTGGAATATTTAAGAATATTATTAATGTTTCAAGAGAGCAATCATATGAAATAAACGAGATAATTATAAATTGTTTGCGGTTAAAGGATGAATTAAAGGTAAAGACAAGAGTGGCAAGAGAAAACCGTTTTGTTAATAGTGACGGAAAATATGACATGTATTTAGGAAATGAAAGAAAAAAAAATGGTTAACTGTAGAAAGAAATAGGTAAAAAGGGTTTAGAAAAGCATGGTAAATAGTATGGTGTAAAAGAAATATTAACGTTTATCGAAAGAAATATGTGACCTGTTACCCCCGATACGCGCATGCGTACTTGAAGCTCTAGAATGTGCGTGTTCTGTCATTTTATTTATTTATTTTTATTTTATTAATACAACTGTTTTTTTTGTTTTTTAAACTATGAAACAGATTGGGTCAGAGCGTTAACTGCTCTCTGTTGTTCTAAAATAAGCTTTTGGTATTAATCATCTGCTCCTGGTACATTCCAAGTAAATCCGGCCTATTTGGTTAATGTTTAAAACTTAAGTTTATTGTTAATCATTGTTAATTGTTAGTTTTCATGCAATTTCAAGAGAGAAGGAAATAAAATGCTTTATTTAATCTTTGCTCATTGTTAAAACCGTACGGTGATTTTTGTCATTTGATTATGTGAAGAATTGTCTCATTAGCAATTATATCACACTGTACAAACGAGTATGAAATAATTCAGTTTGTAAAAAAAAAAAAAAAAAAAAAAATTGTCTGTCGTAATATGTAAGACTTGTTTAGGTTTCAGATCATAAGACATAAATGTTAAATGCTTACGTATGTTATAGTAAGAGCAAGAATAAAGATATTGTGGAAGAACTATATGAAATAAGTTTTGTAAAATTCGTTGAAAAATAAGGTTTACTGGAGAGTATTACTTGCAATTAAAGGGCCATTTGTAAGAAAGTGCAAATAAAAAGGAAAAAAGAAAAAAGGCGAAAATTATGTCAAAGTCGTAATAATTGTAAATGAAAGAAAGAAATAAAGAAAAAAAAAATAGGAGGTACGAAATGGGTCGTTAGTAAATAGAAATTAGTTAGTAAGCTTTTATTTGTTTAAGTATAATTACGCATTATCATAATTTTGTTAATTTTATTAAATAAATGAAGATGACAGGCTGCCTTTGTTACTAAGAAGGCATTGTATGTGCATTGTCGTCTTCATTATCTTACTGAATTTAAATATTTTTATCTATAAATTGTTGTTAGATGAGTATAACATAGAGAGGAATTGTGCAAGTTGTGATTGAAAGTATAAAAATGCTTATAATTCATTTCCAACCCTGGAAAAGTATGGTAATACTTTGATATTTGAGAGGCGGTTATGCAATAAGTAGTCAGTTATTTCCCTAAGATTTTTCTCATCAAATTTATTTGTGTATGATAAAAGTTCAGATAACGTCACGTGTGACAGCTGTAAGAAAAGCTGGACAGGATTAATTATCCACAATACAGTGATTAACAACATGTGTATTAATTAATAGTCTAGAGTATCTTAAAAGTATATTAACCGTAACAATCAGTGTAAACAAACACTGCGGGTATGCATGCATTTTAATTAGTATAGAACTGTGGTTGTACAAAGATAAACAATAGTGTTATTATATGTGATTTTCCAAAACAGATGAAAGCCCTAGAGGACAAAATAGACAAGCTGGAGAAGATGTTGGAAGAAAAGAAAACAGCAGATGACGAGTCGGATTTGGAAAGAGCCAAGCGAGACGTGAAAGAAGAGGCATCCAAGGGACCAAAGGTTGATATTGATGTTTTGCACGAGACTTGTAATCCTTGAAAGTAGCTAGAAAGCAAAACAGTGATATTAAAGACAAGATAAATCTAATTTTAAACCGATTCAACTCTCATAAGTCAAACCCATCTTTGCTGCAGCACTTGTGTTAAAATTAGTCTGCAGCAGAGAAGAAGAGCATTTTAGACAAGGAACAAAAACTTATGAAAAATTTCGGACTGACAAAAAACAATGATGATGTCAATACACAAGGGTATGGCATGTTTCAGCCAATGCCTTATAATTACGGTTACAATCGTTTTAGTTATCCACAAGGACCTTCACCTCCACGTTTTTCTCAACAACCACGAAGGTCAAGACCCCGCACACCATTGATATGTTATCGTTGCAATAAACCTGGTCGTATGGCTAGGGATTGCCTTATCCCTCCACCCCAGAACTAGTTATTGAACTCTTATCGTTATGTTTTCCGTTGTTGTTGCTCATTAGATGTTGGCATGCATTGTACATATGATATAAATACATATATATTACCTTATATAACTGAATTCTGATGCAAGTTATATATATATAATTTCAGGAAAATTTTCGAATGAAACCATGGGAAAAAAATGTGATCTTTGATAGCGACCCGACCAATGAATTTATTAGATTAGCATCGTATGTCAATTTAGAGGGGAAACTTTTAAGTGAAAAGGAGTTGCAAATTAAGCCCGATTCAGCGGAAAAATCATTTAGTGCATCATTGATAAAAGGTCAGGTTCCGTCGACTGACAATTTAGTCTTTTTAAATCCAAATTCTTTTAAGGCAGGGCAAATTCATACGCGTGTAGATCAATGGAAGCATATTATGTGTAATTCGTCGCAAACTAAGGAAGTCTTAGATTGGATAGAAAACGGGGTAAACATACATAAATACATAACGTCTTTCAAAGGGAAATTTTGGGAGAAAAGAATGACCACGAATTTCCTCCACCAAGAATGTTTAACAATTCGAACAGTTGTGTTCCTTTTATTGATTTTATAACTAAGACAATCACAGAGAGATTACGAAATGGATCACTTGAATGCGTAGGAAAAGTGGGTCTAGTACAACCACCGTATATAGTAGCCCTTTAACAGTAGAACCTACAAAACCTCGACTTTGTGTGAACCTTATGTATCTCAATAACTGGATCAAAAGTGTACCATTCAACTTAGATACTTTAAAAGATATTCCCGGATAGTTAAAACAGGTGCTTATTTCACATCAATAGACGATAAATCTGGGTTTGATAATGTTCGTTTATCAGAGGAGTCGTTCAATCTTGTCGGTTTTCAGTGGGAGGATATTATTATCGGTGTAAGACCCTACCTTTTGGATTTAAATTGTCAAGCTACATATACCATACTTTGAATATGCAACCTACCTCTTATATACGGAAACATTTTTCTATACCGATATTTCTGTACATTGACGACAGACTGGTAGAAGAAGTTCGAAGTGAAGGGATAGAACCCGGTATACCAAGCGCTTTGTTAGCAAATTACATTGTATGTGAAATATTAAACAGGCTCGGATACTGTTTGAATTTAACAAAGACTATATTTGTACCAACACAATCACCAGTTTTTTTAGGGTTTAAGGTAGACTCTGTAGAGCGTTGCTTTAGGTTAACTGAAAGTAAAAAGAAAAAGTTTGTAGGCTTCAGAGAAGCTTGTCTTGCGAAGTCCGAATTATCCGTTTTAGATTTACAAAAACTGTCAGGCAGGTGTATTTCTTTTATGCTAGCAGTCCCTGCAGCAAAGCTGTATACCCGCGAAATGAATAGTGCGATCTCTCTCGGTATAAAGTCAAAGTCAGGCATAACATTGAATGGAGATCTCAAGGATGAAATTACGTCATGGCGTTTTCTAGATGAATGGGAAGGTAAACTAGAGTGGAAAAGGGAGAGACATTTATCAGTGACTATTTTTACAGATGCATCCACCTTTAAATGGGGTGGTGTCTTCGAAATTAATGACATCAAACATACTGTAGGTGATTCGTGGGTGGCAGAAATGCTTTCTCTGCCAATTATGATTCTAGAAGCATATGCGTTATTAAATGTTTTAAAGTCATTCAGAGACAAAATTCAGGGGTTTCGAATAGATGCAAATGTCGACAACAAAGCTTTGATATATGCGTGGGACAACGAGGGTCAAGGTCATCTCAGTTGAATTCCGTAATAAAAGATATTTTCAAATATACTATTGATTCTGACATTGTTTTGAACCTGTACTATATACCGTCAAAACAAAACCTCGCTGACGCGCCTTCACGTACTTTTAACTAAGTGTGACGCAACAATTACGAAAGCAATATGGCAGACTATTCAAGAGCATTTCGGAGGAAATTCTGGACATACTTTAGATCTCATGGCTCTGGACTCAAATAGCATGAAAGACAAAAAGGAAATATTCTAAAACATTTTACACCCTTTTCAATCTCCTCTGTCCTCGGGTATAAACGTTTTCACACAAGAGATTAACAAACAGGAAAACTGTTACGTATTTCCACCTTTCAATCTTGTTCTACCAGTTATGACTTTTTTGAAAGAAAACAGTTGTAGTTATACGATTGTGATAAGAGCGGAGAACACTACGCCTTTATGGCTGCCTAATTTTGTCAATTTCATAAGTGACGCATTTGTTCTAGGCATCAAAGGTCAAAAAGATGTTTTAAAGTACCCGACGAAAAAGGGCTATGTGTCTGATAGATATGGTTTACCATGGAATTTATGGGCGGTAAGGGTGCAGAATTTTATTTCCGGTTCATCTTATGGGAAAATGCTTTTTCTAAATAACCCTACGATTACTTCAAATTTTCATTTTTTGTGTGTCGGTGATTCAATGATCAGATTTTTTTTATCAGATAAGAAATTTAGGAACCCTATGGTACATGTTTACTCAGAAGGTGGAGGCCTTATTCGTAATGTACAGTACAATATTCAAAAGATGGTGGATAGGTATCCACCACAAACCATTTTTGTGCATGCTGGTGTGAATAATTTGAGTAAATGTTATTTGTATTTGAATGAATTTCACCAATTATCTGTAGCACATCATGAGCTTGAATCTTTAATATTGTTGTTAGGAAACATTTGTAAGCAATTTACGCATGTAAAAGTAATAATGTCATCAATAATTATCACTAAGGACGATTACATTAATATAAGATCGGAGAGTTTAAATGCAACAATGAAACAATAATGCATAGAACATCAGTGGTTATTCATGGACAATGTAAATATTAACAGTTCACATTTAAGGGATAATGTGCATTTGAATGAGGATGGCCAGCGTATATTGACAAACAATGTATATAGTATATTAAAATGTGTATCCCATGTAGGAATTTAGGACAGTATCATGACTAGCGTTTGTTTATTTTTCTATATAAAAGTGTAAATATGAGTGTTTAGTTAACATTTTTGTTAATTTGTATAATTGTAAAAAACATGTTCTTTTATTTTGTTGTAGGTTTTAATATTGCTAATATTTTACGTCCATACATGTTATGCAAAGGATGTGCAACAGCAAATGATGTAGACTATATTTTTTGTAAAATATGTGGTTCTCCGAGAAATAAGTCATTAGAATATTTAGACGAATGTTCCAAAGAAAGGGATCAACTATTGCATAAAATTGAAAAACGAATTGACACACTTGACAATTTATTAAAATCGGGGAGTTATTCAAAACAGAAATGCAGTTTAAAAACCGAATTAGAGAAATTTTTCGTTACTTTGGAACCTCTGAAAAATCTTTCCAACGCCGTTCCAAAATGGCAGAACACAACTGCACGAAGATAATTGTGTATATCGTACAGAACATGGTCTTAAAAACTGCAGTTGTCCAAAAACTCTCACAGTAAAATCGGTAGACAGTTTGTTAGGTAAAATAAGAGCAATTTTTCGAGATATTGGAAGAGCTGGCGAATGGAACCCAATGCTTTACAGTGGCAACCCGGCTTCATCTCACATCTTGAAGCAGCATATTCAAGCAGTGTCTTTGGAGCAATCTAATTCTAATATAACAAGAAAACAAGCGACTCCTTTAATGTTCGACAAGTTAGGAAAACTATGTAGATATTTATCCTATAAAGTGTCTGTGGAAAAAGACCTTATATCACAGTTTTTATTTGCGCGTGACTTGTCTTATTTTTCTCTGTTATGTCATTCAGGCAACAGGGGCGGGGATCTTGGTTTACTTAAGGCTGAAAATTTGTTTGAC
The DNA here is from genome assembly GCA_017311375.1 of Mytilus coruscus. NCBI lineage: Eukaryota > Metazoa > Mollusca > Bivalvia > Mytilida > Mytilidae > Mytilus > Mytilus coruscus. The sequence continues at coordinate 48,335,645 of CM029605.1, forward strand.
ATACCTGACTCAAAAGGTATTTATGTATCACAACAGGCAGGAAAAACGGCCTCAATCGACAATCCAAAAATTATATCATCTTGCCGTCGCTAGATGAAGACATTTGTCCAATTAAACTCGTAAAGGATTACAAACGTATAGCAAGTAAATTAGATATTGATTTAAACAAGGGTTTCATTTATCGTGTTAGAGACAACAAGTCAAAACAAATTAATAATCGAGCAGTATCATCATCATGTATGACAGACCGGTTAAAGACGCATTTAATGAATATTAATTTGTATCAAGGAGAAACGTCCCACAGCAGCAGAAGCGGTTGCGCAATTACCTTGAGAATGTTAGGAGTCGATGATCAAGCGATCAATCAACATGTGGGCTGGAGTTCCAAGGGAATGATTGACCATTATGCACATGTTGGAAAATTAATGGGCCCCGAGGGTCCAGCAAGCACATTGTCCTCCGCTGCAAAACATTTGGGACAGGGTCGTCTGTTCGATAAAGTTTCACAAAACTATGTCAGTATAAGTAATTTGAAACAGTTTAAATTTTGAATTTGTTTCATAGAATTTTGTTATGAAAGCGTAAATTTTAAAAAGCACTTTTTCAGACGTCATGATTAATTTCAAGGAAGGGAAAACCTAGACAATTAATTAAGTTACATTTTATTGTTCATTATTGTTTTAACAAGATATCATATCAAACATTGGAGTGAAGTTCATGTAGTAAAGATCACCGTATATGCGTGTATGGTATGTAGAGAGGTTCGAAAAAGAGAAAGGTCAATGTAACACGCGTCATAAAATTGAAGTCAATAATTTTAAATACAAGAGTGATTATGGTACGTTATCGTAAGAGAACACCATTAGAAAGGAAATCAATCTATGAAAGGGAGACAAGAAAGGCATAAGAGGAAAGCTGCTAAAAGAAAAATTGAGAAGGACCAGGGATTGAATTAACTGTTATTAATGATATTATTTCGATTCTTTTGATACTACAATTTACAAATTGACTGTTTACAAAAGAGGGACGAAAGATAACAGAGGGACAGTCAAAGGCAACAACAATCAAAACCAAGGAGTAAACAAAGACTCGTAAAACCAAAAGACATTTACATCAACAGTTATAAATAATAAATAAGAAACAACACGAACTCCACTAAAATCCGGGAGTGAAATCAGGTGCTCTGGAAGGGTAAGCATTTCCTGCACCGTAGAAGGCACCCGTCGTGTTATTTCTTTGTTCAGTTCGGTAAAGATGGAAGGTTATTATGACTGAGGAAGAATATCAGATATGATTTCTGGCACACTTTTGTCATAATGGCCGATCAGCTCATGATGGCGACCGTAAAATTTCTTGAGTGATGACCTTAATTTGATTGATTCATAGCCCTGTCTTAGCAACTTTTGAGAAAGCAGTATTCCTCGTTCAACAAAATCAACGTACTTTGAGCTAGCTCTAGAGTAACGTATCAATTGAGACACATATACTCCATATGCTGGTGCCGCTGGGATGTTGCTACACAGAAATGGAAAGTTGACTATAGGAAAATTAAAATCATCGCGTTTGTCATAAATTTTGGTATTTAACCTACCATCAGTAGTCATTTCGAGAAAAAGGTCTAAATAGGAAGCAGATTTATCTGTGTCGGTAGTATCTTTAATTTCAAGTACACTAGGATAAATTAAATGTAAGCGATCGCTGAATCTGTTATTATTAAGAGACAGTACATCGTCAATATACCGGAAGGTGAAATTAAAAGACTGGCCCAATTCCTTTTCTCCTTTCTGCACAAGCCTTTGGATAAATTCTGCTTCATATGAGTACAGAAACAAATCCGCAATTAGAGGAGCGCAATTGGTACCAATTGGAAGACCAAACCTCCAAATTCAACAAATATGTTGTCAATTAAAAGTCCAGCATGGCAGTGATATCCTCTTCGGTGTATTTTTGCTCGACTCTTTATGATTTTTCACAAAGTAAGCTGAATTCCTGCCCAAAACTAGATATTTAAAACGTCTAGTGCCCTTTTGTTAAAGAAACATAAGCTGACGAGTTCTTTCAGTCGAGCTTTGAGTTTAGTATGGGGATAGTGGTGTAAAGAGTTGAAAAATCAAAGGTTTTAATGTTGGTACAATGTTTTAATGATTGAGATTGTAAATTCACCAATAACTCTTGAATTTTCAATATCCACATCTGATTAACACCACTTCTTGAATATGCCGTTTCGGAATATTTCTGAAGTCCTTCTCTAACTGCAGTGAGTATGGCAGTAAGAACTTTAGAAAGGGGTTTAGTGGAACACTTGGAAGAACCTACAATATACCTTTCCTTGTAAGGATTCTTGTGAAGCTTAGGAATCCAATATAAGGATGGAAGATCCTGGTCTTCATCCTTTGGGTTAACACCAAAGGAGATTAGAACCGATTTGTGGTTTTCCAGGATCTCCTGCTTCGTAAACTCATAAATCGAAAATAAACTGACAACGCCATGGTTTCCTGTAAAATCAGCTGAAATATGGCAAGCTTTTAAGACTTCCGCTCACTGATGTGGGCCACAAGTATTTAAGGTGTTTGAGCAATAACGATACAATAAAAAGTAAAATCACAAAATACTGAACTCCGAGGAAAATTCAAAAGGAAAGTCCTCAATCAAATGGCAAAATCAAAAGTTCAAACACATCAAACGAATGGATAACAACTGTCATATTCCTGACTTGGTACAGGCATTTTCTTATGTAGAAAATGGTGGATTGAACCTGGTTTTATGGCTAGCCAAACCTCTCACTTGTATGACAGTCGCATCAAATTCCATTATATTGACAACGATGCGTGAACAAAACACACAGACACAATTGGTAAAAATGACAAAAATAGGGTTACAGCAGTCAACATTGTGTTATCATCTTAATCACTATAAAAACAAACAAATTTTACGAAGAAGCACAAAAAGGGCATACATCAAATTTAACATCCTCATTATGCTTATATCATTCGAGTTTATCAATATTATCTGTTTAAGGTAGGTTATTGTGTCAGGTGAGTTGTCCCACAGCTCATCTTCGCAGCAAGTCAATAAGACCGTACGTTCACAATGTACCTAGTATGACCGCGTAAATGGAAAATAATTTTGTCGTTGTAAGTACGAAGTAGAGCATATAAACAAACTTGTTATTTCATACAGAAGTTCCTTCAAATTCGCAGAGCAGAAATTTTATGTGCGTCTCTTGTTGATGATAAGACACTAATCCCCATCAACTTATACATGGGATGAAACTTCACCTTAAGATTTACAAACTACCTTCGAATGCACGTAGATTCCTCCGAGAGCTGCGAGGGTACAGTGGAATCCATGTACACTCCCAACGGGGATTAATGAAGATGTGACACTAACATATTTATAATGGCAATCCCATCCCAACTCCAGGAGTGTAAGAACACCGGGAATAAATGTTATTACAGTGGAGGAAGCCATATAAATAAACCAAACTCATTGTTGGCCATGTTGAACAGCAAGGTGAAGACGACGACAGAGATTCTGGCATGCCGGACAGTGCGAGTTTTCGAAGAGTGAAAACGGAAAAATGACTAAACAAGTAGAGTAAAGAATTGATGTAAAAACATTGCATTGGTAACAGAAAATTCAAAGAAACCATACATGTTAAAAGAAAGGAAAACACTGATTTTGAAGCCAAAAGAAAAGAGGACTCCGACGAACAACCGGTAAAAGAACATTCCATTGGTGAAGGAAAATCCATGAGCAAAACAAGAGTAAATATAGTAGATCGATAGAAGGATGAAGATTGATTGATTGATTGTTGGTTGCTTAACGTCCAGTGGCAAATATTTCATGCATATTCAGGACGAGAACAAATTAACAATAAATACAATAGGTAGGTTCTGTAATAGGGCGGCGTCTGGGATTAAGGTCGGAGAAATTTAGACTGCCACGGGAAATGAGGGTATATTGGATAGGGACAGAAATTTAGCCTTGTAACAGGTCACCTACGGACCCCTCAAAGAGTTGTTGCAAGGGTTCTTAACGTGCAAAGAGCGTGGCACTCTCTTTACACGAGGCATCGGATTTAACGTCCCCATTCTGACCGGACGTGGCTGCAAATTTGTACATCCCGCACAGCCAAACGGACGCCCCACTTTAGCAAGGGTTTTACTGCCGGTCGGAGGAAGACCAATGGTGACCATACTTCTATTCCCCAGTCACCCTTGGGGACAAGAAGGATGAAGAAAAATTCGGACACAAGAAAAAAAAACAAAGGAAAGATATTATTATACCTGCCCTTACTGTCACAAAGAAGTAAGAAACTTGCTAAGACACCTAAGACACCTGCATGATACGGAACCATCCGATGATGAGCATATAGTGTCCCGCTATAGTTTTATAATAAGACGATGCCCGTTTCATAATTTTCAAAAGTAATAGAAAGACTAAATGCTCACCTTAGATTGGTCCAAGATGTATAAGACGGGAAAAAATAAAGAATTTAGTCAGAGTACAACGGTTTCAGAAACTGTATATAACGAGGCACACCATTTTCGAAAGTCCAAACCATCTCCAGAAATAATCAAAAGATCGAAGTATTCAAGGAAAAAGAGGGTCCGATAAGATGACGATGCCATAGTATTAGACGACAGTGCTTCTGGTCAGGTATAAATTTAATGTTTCTCTTTGCAAAACTTTGAAACATACCACAACCGCTATTAATAAGACATCTTTCAATTAGTAAAGTTAATTACTTATTTAAGGTTTGTACGCTGTAAGTTGGCAACTTTAGTATGGACTTTGCACCCCTCCCGCCATTTCCAACAGCTTCATTTTCCGACGACGAACGAACCAAGGGAATGTTTGTTAGGGCAAGACCAAGTCTCTCTTCACCAGCTGGTCCATCACCACCAACATCACTAAAAATTTCAGCGACGACAAACGAACCAAGGGAATGTTTGTTAGGACCAATGGCCGGTCCACCACCATGAGTTTCCGTCGACGACGGCTCTACAGACGATAGTGTATCAGCAGCTATATCGTTCGACTTGACAAGCAAATCGTTCCAGGAACCGAGTGTAGTCAACGAGAGCACCATCGTTGCCTACAACATTTTTATGATGTACCTGCAGAAGAGCTAGTAATCCCTACAAAGTGGTAGATGTACAAATATATAAAGTGAGTATCTCACTGTAATTTGTAGATTTTTTAGAATTTTCAGTAGTAATCCTGAATCTTATTTAATTGGTTGCTGTAAAAGTTTTTAGTGCCACTACATGTACTGAGTAGGATTTCCAAAAGTGTGAGAATGAAGAAGGATATACGGAGCATCCGATTCCAAAACTAAAAGTCTAAGGTTTTCACAATTTCTACAATATTTGAATACTGGTCTTTCTAAATAAATGGAGTAATGCCAAATACAATATTAGAAAACAGGCTGACGTCTGCTGAATACAGTTGAGTGATACAGGTAAAACTTTCTGCAATCCCTGTTCAACATCTCTAAGTATTCATCTAAGCGAATATTTGTTAAATGATGTTATACTATTTTATTAGATGGGATATTATATACATCAATATGAAAATCTTTGATGTTTTCATATATTTTTTAAGACCAACATTTCTGATTTTCTCCATTTAATTTTGCTTACAATTATATCTTGTTTTTTATTTATGCTTTCAAAATGGATATTATTCGTGCCTTTAGATTGTTTTGTTTTCAAAATCATCATACTTTTTATTAGCATTAGATTTTTGAACTATTAAGCTGCTTTTACCTGGGAAGATTATTATACTTTGCTAAATTTTGTCAAGAACAGCACTCTTGTTTTGTTAGCTACAAAATTTTTGAAAACTGTATTTTTTCTCTTTTGTATGATATGGCAGGTTTCATTATTCCTTTCGCCATACTTTCTTTAGAAGTAAAAGAAGATGTTTTTACTGCCTCCAGGTATTGCTTAAACCATCATTTTTAGGCAAGTCATGCCCAAGTACCCGGTTTTACTTATTTATTTGTGTTTCTGTTAACGGTTTTCTTAGGTTGAATGCTTATTTAGTAGGAAGAAATGTTAGATTTACTAATTTTTTCTTCAAAACTTACCACTTCAATTTTCGGTATCTACATTTTGAATTTTTATTTTGAATAAGTTTTCTTAAAATTATATCTGTAGTTTCTTTCCTTTTGTGTATAAGCAAATTAAAGAACATATAGGATAAGATCAAGACAAAATTACGTATGTTATACCATATCTATTTATTGCTATATAAAGTATGTATATATAATATGCTTACCTTTCCATAATTATGTATATATGTACGCATACAAATATAAAAAGAAGATGTGGTATGATTGCCAATGAGACAACTGTCCACAAGAGACCAAAATGACACAGAAATTAACAACTATAGGTCACCGTACGGCCTTCAACAATGAGCAAAGCCCATACCGCATAGTCAGCTATAAAAGGCCCCGAAATGACAATGTAAAACAATTCAAACGAGAAAACTAACGGCCTTATTTATGTACAAAAATGAACGAAAACAAATATGTAACACATAAACAAACGACAACCACTGAACTACAGGCTCCTGACTTGGGACAGGCACATACATACATAATGTGGCGGGGTTAAACATGTTAGCGGGATCCCAACCTCCCCTAACCTGGGACAGTGATATAACAGTACAACATAAGAACGAACTATAAAAATCAGTTGAAAAAGGCTTAACTCATCAGATGGACAAAAATACAAGTGGACGTGGCAGGGTACTTGTACATCCAAACAACAAAAGACACTAGGAACAGATCTGAGAGTACTCGCAGTTATCTGACAGCTAGTTCAAAGCCACTAACAACTAATAAAAAATCATGCATCTAAGACTAAATTATCAATCCGTACACATCCAACATCCAATGGATTTAGTGTAAAGACGTCATAAACAGTCAGAGAAAACATGACCTTGTGCAATGCCAAGATACAGGTATCGACAGATTGTAGATCCATGAATGTGTATATGTATAAAACATACTAGTAATATTTAGTTTGCTTTTAATTTACTGATAACAAAATCAATATTTATACCAATAAAACAATATTCAATGATCTTATTACAGTGTTGAATTGGTAACCTTTTAGAATAAGTTTATTTAAAGGAGCGATAAGTTTACAAGGATCATTTCTAAATTTCCGGGCACGGTTAACAACATTTCCGTAAAATGAGGATGTGCTATCCCGTTTGAAATAAGTTTTCTACAGGTACAACCAAACTTCAAAACCAAATCTTTATATCTATGGAAAAATTTAGTAAAGGTTTTAAGTAATTTATGGTAACGATATCCCTGGTTTAATAATTTACCAGTAATACATAGATTACGTTCGTTAAAATCAAAAACGTCACAACAGACACGGGAATAGCGAACGAGCTGTGAAATATAAACACCGTAAGATGGTGCCAAAGGAACATCACCATCTAAAATGGAAAATTAACAATAGGGAACGAAAAATCGTCCCTTTGTCGTAAATTTTAGTGTGGAGTTTCCGTTTAAAACCGAAATATCTAAATCTAGGAAAGGACAGTTATTACCGTTTAAATTTGATTTATTTAAAGTAAGTTCCTTGGGGTAAATTTCAGCAGTATATTGAGAAAATTCTTGATTATTTAACGAAAAAATATCATCAAGATAACGGTAAGTGTTGTTGAATTTATCAATTAAATGCAATTTCGACGGGTCTTTACTGAGTTTAGTCATAAACTGTGATTCGTAACAGTACAAAACAAGTCTGCTATTAAAGGGCACAATTAGTGCCCATAGGGATACCTACAACCTGTCGATAAACTTTGTTGCCGAAACGTACATAAATATTATCAAGGAGAAAATTAACAGCTTCAATCATCTCATCACACCTCCAGTAAGTATATCTAGCATATTTACCTTTCTCATTAGAGAAGAAGGCTTTAAATGAGTTGCAGCAAATATATTTGCATTCAGCTTTACCAAACGACCATTTAATTAAATAGGAAAACTTTTGTTTGATAAGATAGTGTGGGAGTGTAGTGTAAAGAGTAGAAAAATCAAAACTGTCAACAGAATCAAAAGGACCATCAAAAGCATGTAATTTATCTAAAACATCCAAAGAATTTTTTACACTCCAAAAATAGTTTATACCACTATGTTCATATATTTTATTACAATAGTTTATGATAAGCTCTTTAATAGTAGTTAATGAACTTGTTAAAAGCACTGAAAGATTAGTTGTAGAACACTTACTAGAGGCCGAGATGAAACGATATTTAAATGGTTTTTTGTGTAGTTTAGGTAGCCAATACATAGTAGGGACCTTCAAATGTTCAGAAGAAGCCTTAAGCTTTGATGTGGTTGTGATATGTTTGTTTACTATATGACTCTCTGTGGAGCGGATGGACTTGAATGTAGATGAATTTAAAATTTCATTCTTAAGAACGTCCGTGTAGTATTTACGGCATACCACCACCACATTGTTGGCTGCTTTGTCGGCCGGTACAAACACAAACCGCTTTGAAAGTTCTTGAAGTTTATTTCTTATTCTGGAAATAGGTGTATTATGTACTCTATTATTTACTTCTAAATTATTTTCAAAATGTGATATTCTCTTATCTACCACATTCATACATTTATTTAAATAAGAATCAAGAGATTTTTTATCAGATTTTTCCCGTTTACACCACTTTTTACAAAACGAGGAAAGAGCATCTTTGGTGACTTGACGACACTCTTTCCAATCTATTTTAGTTGGAGGACGATATTTTGGTCCTTTTTCCAAAAAGTTTTAACCTCTCTGTCCTGGACGATATTGAGGTCCCCTGTAATAACATGGCCATAGGGAACATATCTAAACTTCGACGATTCACAGTTTCAAGTTAAGGGAGTATTATTATCTACATTCACGTCTGATGTTACCGACGTATAATTAAAAATTAGACTTCTGCTGGGTTTTTTGTATGTGTATGAAATTATAGGTGGTTCTATGTTATCAAAATAGGGAGGTATAAAGTTTTGAACGGTAGAGTCATTAAATATACTAGATAAGTTGATAAAATCAATACCTCTGCTAATATATTTAATTTTCAGAAAATGACGTTTATGATCTTCAGGTTTGTCGATACGCGGGAACAGCCTATGGTGGCAAAAAGCTGTAATTATACGCGAATATTCATACAGTGGGCTAAAGAAAGAGATGGTGTCACACTCTTTGAAAATATCGTGTAATTTACTAATGGGTATTTGACCCAGTTTACATAATAATTGATGCCTACCATTGTTTTTAAATATAGATAGGAGATTACCAAGTGTATAATTTATACGATGTTTAACTCGTTGATTTCGATTGATACGTTTGCCATGAGACCTATTATTTCGTTGTCTTTTATCAATAATATTCATGATATCAATAGAAGAAGTAGTAGATATGTTCCCTTGTCCAAGTATATTGTCATTTAGACCCAGGGATAAGCTGTTTGAAGTCGTTTAATCCAAGACAGTTCGATAACTTTACGGGAATCTTCAAATTGTTTATGCGATTGCCCTTGTTGTTTCTGGACCGTTTCGAGCGGTTGAAATCTAATAAATTTAATATTGTGGTTGTGTTTACCTAAATGTTGATAAATTATACTTTTGAATTTCTTAGGTTTTCGGAAGCGGTATAGATGTTCCTGTGTTCGTTTAAAAAACTCCCGTCCTGTTTGTCCTACATATTGTATACCACACTTTGGCTTTGTTCATGTAACCAGATAAATGAGGCTTTGGGTTTTTCATGTAATGTCACAGGAAAAGGAAAGCGAAAAGCTCTCCCGTTCACTGTTGACCTTACGGTATTATCAGAAGATAATCTAGAACAGGTTTGTCATTTTCTGGCATTGCACGGAAATATTTGTGGATATCCACGTGCATTTTTATTGAATAATCTGGCTGCAGCAGCATTGCCACCTTTAACACAATTATAAAAAGCGCTAAATTTAGATGGGGAATTTCGATTGACGGCGGTTGAATTAATATTTGGAATGAGGTTTTTAGAGCACGTGAATATCCTTGAAGGATTGGTGTTTAGTGTTTTCTTTCCATTTCGTAAAATCATGATTAATTAAAGGGTTATGAGAAGGTAAAATGAGGCCGAAAGTCATAACATTGAATTAAGAGTTACAATAACGGAATATATAAACAAATTATAAAACAGTCGAAGAATTCTTATAAAAACTATATTGAACAGCCCGACAAAATGACGTCAGTAAAACAAGACAGACATGAAACAAATATTGGTCCGAGAAAACAGTTATGACGTAGTGAATTTATCTATAACAGAAAACAACAAAAATATTTTAACAAAAATTAGCACCTGCTCGATCCAAAAAAATATTTTTACAGTGTAGTGTATTAATTTTGGGACACATCATAATTTATGACCTTTTCAAACTGGACCAGATCACTAATTTATCTTAACGTAAAAATTACTATAAACTGTTTAGACATGTAATTTCCACTCCATATTACTATATTATGCATAAAATATAAGGAAATAAAATTGAAAGGTGTATGAACCAAATGTAAAACACTGTCCGCATTAGGGACTATATTCGTAGACAACGAAAGAAGGACGATAACTGTGTCCCGGACCTATTAAAAGGCTAATACAAGAAAATATAAGAACTCTTAGTAAAACCATAGAAGGGGGCAGGATAAAAAATACAGTATAAGAAATAGATCATTAATTATGATAATAGAATAAGTAGACAGCTCTCTCACAAGCAAAAAACCCCTAACTGTAAAAATATAAGGGCATACAGGCACGGGGACACATTCTACTGAATCCACACAGCACGAGTAACATGTATACATACATTAACCTTTTCTATGTCGCCAATTACCGCGATAAAGTCAGTCATTTACCGCATAAAAGTATCGAATTACCGCAAACTAGTATCCTTATACCACTACGGTAAATGATGACAGTAATTGACTACTAGGTTGCCATTTACTGCAGTAAATTGTCAATTACCGCTGCAGTAATTGGCTACTGTTTTGCGGTAAATGGATACTTTATAGCGGTAACAGGGTATTATTGAATATAAAAAGAAGATGTGGTATGATTGCCAATGAGACAACTGTCCACAAGAGACCAAAATGACACAGAAATTAACAACTATAGGTCACCGTACGGCCTTCAACAATGAGCAAAGCCCATACCGCATAGTCAGCTATAAAAGGCCCCGAAATGACAATGTAAAACAATTCAAACGAGAAAACTAACGGCCTTATTTATGTACAAAAATGAACGAAAACAAATATGTAACACATAAACAAACGACAACCACTGAACTACAGGCTCCTGACTTGGGACAGGCACATACATACATAATGTGGCGGGGTTAAACATGTTAGCGGGATCCCAACCCTCCCCCTAACCTGGGACAGTGATATAACAGTACAACATAAGAACGAACTATAAAAATCAGTTGAAAAAGGCTTAACTCATCAGATGGACAAAAATACAAGTGGACGTGGCAGGGTATTTGTACATCCAAACAACAAAAAGACACTAGGAACAGATCTGAGAGTACTCGCAGTTATCTGACAGCTAGTTCAAAGCCACTAACAACTGATAAAAAAATCATGCATCTAAGACTAAATTATCAATCCGTACACATCCAACATCCAATGGATTTAGTGTAAAGACGTCATAAACAGTCAGAGAAAAACATGACCTTGTGCAATGCCAAGATACAGGTATCGACAGATTGTAGATCCATGAATGTGTATATGTATAAAACATACTAGTAATATTTAGTTTGCTTTTAATTTACTGATAACAAAATCAATATTTATACCAATAAAAACAATATTCAATGATCTTATTACAGTGTTGAATTGGTAACCTTTTAGAATAAGTTTATTTAAAGGAGCGATAAGTTTACAAGGATCATTTCTAAATTTCCGTAAAATGAGGATGTGCTATCCCGTTTGAAATAAGTTTTCTACAGATACAACCAAACTTCAAAACCAAATCTTTATATCTATGGAAAAATTTAGTAAAGGTTTTAAGTAATTTATGGTAACGATATCCCTGGTTTAATAATTTACCAGTAATACATAGATTACGTTCGTTAAAATCAAAAACGTCACAACAGACACGGGAATAGCGAACGAGCTGTGAAATATAAACACCGTAAGACGGTGCCAAAGGAAAATGGAAAATTAACAATAGGAACGAAAATCGTCCCTTTTGTCGTAAATTTTAGTGTGGAGTTTCCGTTTAAAACCGAAATATCTAAATCTAGGGACAGTTATTACCGTTTAAATTTGATTTATTTAAAGTAAGTTCCTTTGGGTAAATTTCAGCAGTATATTGAGAAAATCCTTGATTATTTAACGAAAAATATCATCAAGATAACGGTAAGTGTTGTTGAATTTATCAATTAAATGCAATTTCGACGGGTCTTTACTGAGTTTAGTCAAACTGTGACTCGTAACAGTACAAAAACAAGTCTGCTTTATTACGGAAATCAGATACCCTCTTGTGGATTGATTAATTGTTGGTTGCTTAACGTCCAATGGCAAATATTTCATGCATATTCAGGACGAAAATAAATTCACTATAAATACAATAGGTAGGTCGTGTCATAATAGAGGCCATTTGGGCTGATGGTCGGGAAATTTAGATTGCCACTGGAAAATGAGGGTATATTGGATAGGGACAGAAATTTTCCCTTGCAACAGGCCACCTACGGACCCTCAAAGAGTTGTTGCAGGGTTCTTAACGTGCAGAGAGCATGGCACTCTCTTTACACGAGGCATCGGATTTTATACATCCCGCACAGCCAAACGGACGCCCCACCTCGGCAAGCGTTTTACTGCCGGTCGGGAGAAGACCAAGTAACCATATTTCCTTGGGGTTCCCTCGTGTATGAAATGGTCACGTAACATTTCATTCTTATATATTTCAGATGTCCAGTGTGTATTGGACCGATTTGGATGTAATTTCTCGAAGTGAAAGTGATCATGTTAGACCTAAATTAAAGGTGGCATTGTGTGGGAGAAGAAAAAGTAGGTCACTATTCCACTTGATATCTGAGGAAGACACTACTTGATCTGAAGACTCACGACCGCTACCACCTTTGAACAAGAAACCTACCCATAGAGTGCAAAACGGAAACGTAGAATCAGACAGTTAAAATTTGCACCCTGTGTGGTACACAACAAAAAAAAAACATATGGCGTTATATGAAAATGTTCACGATGGAGACCATACAAAAAAAAAGTAGTGTTAGGAAGACATTAAGTAGTGCAAATATGCCCAATTTCAGATTGTAAACTAGATGAGCGAAGGGGTACCATCTTGTGAGAAAACATCATATACAGGACAGAACACTACTCTTAAAATTGATTGATTGTTGGTTGCTTAACGTCCAGTGGCAAATATTTCATGCATATTCAGGACGAGAACAAATTAACAATAAATACAATAGGTAAGTTCTGTAATAGAGGCGTCTGGGATTGAGGTCGGAGAAATTTAGACTGCCACGGGAGATGAGGGTATATTGGATAGGGACAGAAATTTAGCCTTACAACAGGTCACCTACGGACCCCTCAAAGAGTTGTTGCAACGGTTCTTAACGTGCAAAGAGCATGGCACTCTCTTTACACGAGGCATCGGATTTAACGTCCCCATTCTGACCGGACGTGGCTGCAAATTTGTACATCCCGCACAGCCAAACGGACGCTACACTTTGACGAGGGTTTTACCGCCGGTCGGAGGAAGACCAATGGTGACCATACTTCTATTCCCCAGTCACCCTTGGGGTAAAATTGACTATAAAGGGCAATAACTCCTTAAGGGGTCAACTGACCATTTTGGTCATGTTGACTTGTTTGTATATCTTACTTTGCTGAACACTATTGCTGTTTACAGTTTATCTCTTATCTATAATAATATTCAAGATAATAACCAAAATCGGCAAAATTTCCAATTCAGGGCAGCAACCCAACAACCAGTTGTCCGATTCATCTGAAAATTTTAGAGCAGCTAGATCTTGACTTGATGAACAGTTTTTCCCTGTCAGACTTGCACTAAATGCTTTGGTTTCAGAGTTTAAGCCAGAATCTACATTTTACCCTTAAGTTCTATTTTTAGCCATGGCGGCCAACTTGGTTGGTTGGCCGGGTCACCACACATTTTAAGCTAGATACTCCAATGATGATTGTGGCCAAGTTTGGTTAAATTGGGCTCAGTAGTTTCAGAGGAGAAGATTTTGTAAAAGTTAACGACGACGGACGATGAGATTATATTGGCAAAATTTTGTGAATTTATGATTACTTGGACACCCCATGAGTGGCCGCCTGTATTACAGTAAACATGAACATAGGGAACAGGAAAGTTAAATTATGTAACTGTCAACATCCCTATACCATGTATACCTTTCATTACATGACCTTTTAGTCAACACTTACAAGAGGTCAAAGGTATTGAATTTTTATACAAACAACTATCTAAATTCAAGATTATACTTCTTTTAAATCAAATAGCACTTTCAATTCGTCTTAAAAGGGTTACAAAGACATTTTTCAAAGTTGTCAACTCTTCCCACTACAAGGGAAAATTCAGAACGGGGAGGGAAACTGTATGACAACTTGTTCTTTCAGAAGGTGTCAATTCGTCCCTTTACATACTTCATCCCATAAGTTACATTTCTCTTTAAAAATATGACAGACGACCTTTTCAGTGTGTTTAACCATGTTTGTTTACATTTACCAAACTATATGAAATCTTGTCTTTGATAAGAACAGGGTGAAATTTCCATATACTGTAAAATGTGAGCAAAACTCATTGAAAGAAAACAAAAACGTGTCCATATTTTACGGATGCCCCACATGCACTATATGCTTATGTATGTTCAGTGGATCATGAAATTTGGGTTAAAAATATGATTAGGCATTAAAATTAGGAATATCATATCACAGGGAACATGTGTACTAAGTTTCAAGTTGATGGGACTTCAACTTCATCAAAAATTAACTTGACCAAAAATTTTAACCTGAAGCGGGACAGATGGTTATGGACGAATGAACAGAGAGACCGTAAAACATAACGCCCCTATAAGTTGTAAGTGGAGTATAAATAATATGAAAAAATAACAAAGGCCCTATACATATATTGAAGTTGAACGGTCCGCCCCTTAATTTCTATGAATTAATCATTATTCTATACCTGTCCAGTTAACATTACACTCATGTGGTGGCTTTGGTTCATTTTTTCCTATGTGATATTGGCAAATACTACACTTTCTGGTTCTGACGTCAAATTCTACAACTTTTCCAGTATTGACTCCAATTAGACTTGCATGACCTGAAATAATATGTAGAAAAGGGAGACTCAATATTATATCATTTCATTTTTAGCTAACATATTCAGGAAAAAGAAGATATCAAATTAAAAATCTTTGGTGATTTAATAATAAACAGCTGGCCATGAGTGCATGATACACCGGTCATTTTTTTCAAAGAATAAATTTAAGTTCAATTTTGTGACAATAACTTCTCAATGTAATTTCATAAATTCATAAAAAACTAAAGGGAGTTTATCTTAATAGATAAATCCCAGTCACCAAAGCTTAAGTTTTATAATAAATGCTCAAAACTGGAAAATCCCCCTTTTTAAAACTTAAAATCTTAAATTTATAAATTAATTGCTTCGCCGATCACAGCTGGATACGACCGCAAAGGTCCAACCCTGAATGTTCAGTTGGGACAAAAATGAACATGATATTTGCGCTTGATCATGTGATACAGTAACAGGTCTGACTTTGGATTGTAATTAAATATTTGACACCTTATAGGTTTCTGATTTCCCAACCTTCCTTTGGTGGTTATAAACCTGGTGTTTAAATTTCATAGATTTCTATTCATTTATACTAAAGATATTGTCTGGAAACCAAATGTCTTTGGACGACGACGACAAGGTCAAGGTGATACCAATATACAACCGCAAATTTTTTTATGATAATATAAAAATGAAATGCAGCTCAAGTCAATAGATATAAACAATTCACCAAATTTTCATGCGAATTGGTTCAAGTGTTTTTGAGTTATTGTCTGACATGGTGACGATGAATGGAGGGACGGACCGACAGACAACGGTATTAACGGGCATATAAAAAGAAAACAAAACAATGAATATTATTCATTATAATCTTAAAGTAATATCCAGGTTCACAAAGATCCTGTACACAGAGGTTGTTTTGAGCAGGCCCCAAAGGCTAAAACCTTAATGTATACTAGATCAATAAAATGGAAGCACCTCTACACTCCATATCACAATAACTGATAATATAATTTACCTGTGTTACTATTGTAAGACCAACCAGAACCTCTCTTCTGCCATCCAGCATCAAAGCTTCCCTCTAATACACTGGACTCTGAACATTCCAGCTCCTCTCTCTGTGCTTCTTTACATGATGCTTCTGCTGCTTCAATAATAACCGGGGCTAGTTCCTTCTGTTTTTTACGTAATGTAGAGGCATCTACTGGAGGAATGTTGCATCCTGTCAGGAAGTTGTTCACGTGGCTGGGTCCCATACCTGCATTAATCATGGCTGAAAAATGAAAGATTTAAATATTATTTAGTTTCCAAAAAAAACCATTTACAATATTTGGCTATGTCCACTTTTCAAATTGTAATTTTTTACCCTTCCTTAATTTAAGGACAATAAAAGAAATATTGATTTGTGAATACATTTTATATTTCTGACAATGTACATGTATTGTTTTTATCTTGCAATTTACACTGGGTATACGTATTTGAGTTCAGAATTAATTGTTTATTACCAAATGATTGCCTCTGATTTTTTGAAAGAAATCAAGATAATTGAAACATGAACTACGGAGTCAGAGGGGACCCCAAAAATTGAAAATGAACAGAAAGAAATACATGTATCCATATTACTGATTGCTCAACATGGAAACATGTACAAATAAAGCAAAAAAAGGGTGTTGATAGTTCATTAGTTGCTTTATAGTTAAAATTGGGCCCCTGAAAAACTTGTATGAAAAATGTTTAGATTGATTATCTTTATATTTTCCCATGATCATAGTTATGTAGTTGTATCTTGAAAATAATCACCATTTGCATTCCTTTTCTATGTATATTACCTAAACAAACTTTGTAGTTGATATCAAAGCCTTTGCCGTTGCTCTTCTTCCCCGTTGGTATCAGACTGATGTGTTGGCAAGCACTGCTTGGACACGAGATATATAAAAAACTAGCCATCCCATAAATCACCTCATCTTTAATATCAGATAATCGGAGCCATGAATTGCATTTCTCACAGTTCATGGACCTGGCCAGCACGTCTAACTCCACAACACGTCTTCCTTGGAACCAAGATTTGGAGGGTCCAAGTTCTACATTTTTTCCAACTTGCAAATCAGTTGCATTTACACTTACAGGTCCTTCCCCAAAAACAGCACCGTAATCATGGTCTTCACCTCTTAATGTTTCCTTTCTATTCATTTGCCTCATACGGTCCGCTTTCTTACTTCTACCTGTACTAGCCATCGTTCCACGAACACGGTGGGAATATTTGTCGTCTGCCATGTTTGTTGTTTACCGCCGGAGTTTGACAGACGCGGTTCCGGTTCTATATTTACCATGACAATCATGTGACAAATCAAAACATCACGTGACGTAATGTCCTGCTCGTCCTTAAAATTTCAGCAAATGCCAAAGCTCTGAAAAAGTAGTTAATGTTTTTAATTTCCTAAATTGTTGCCTTTGATGAATTTCATCAAACTTTTCCCCTTCAGTTTGAAACTGTTTAATTATTGCATTGTTAATGTATTCCGAAAGTGATTTATTCCTAGTTTTGAAGTATGTAGTTTCTTTTTTTTTAAGTTGTAACCTTATCTGTCAGATTATTATTTTTCTAAAATAACATGTTTGTCATTAAAAGACGAAACTTGAAACTCTAATGTTTGTACATCATACAACTCATTTTTATAAACTATAAAATTGATTGTCTTTTTAAAAAACCCCAAGGGTGACTGGGGAATAGAAGTATGGTCACCATTGGTCTTCCTCCGACCGGCGGTAAAACCCTCGTCAAAGTGGGGCGTCCGTTTGGCTGTGCGGGATGTACAAATTTGCAGCCACGTCCGGTCAGAATGGGGACGTTAAATCCGATGCCTCGTGTAAAGAGAGTGCCACGCTCTTTGCACGTTAAGAACCTTTGCAACAACTCTTTGAGGGGTCCGTAGGTGACCTGTTGCAAGGCTAAATTTCTGTCCCTATCCAATATACCCTCATTTCCCGTGGCAGTCTAAATTTCTCCGACCTCAATCCCAGACGCCTCTATTACAGAACCTACCTATTGTATTTATTGTTAATTTGTTCTCGTCCTGAATATGCATGAAATATTTGCCACTGGACGTCAAGCAACCAACAATCAATCAATCAATCTTTTTAAAAAAAAACATTGTCATTGTCTACCACCTGTATACTTGTTCTTTAATATACTATTCTTGAGCACTCAGATTTAAATATGGCCTCTAACGTACAACATGCTATAAGTTGTAAAAATGAAAACAGTGCATTGAACACTTCAACAAATGAAAGGTCATATTCATGTGTACATTTTTATGCCCCACCTACAATAGTAGAGGGGCATTATGTTTTCTGGTCTGTGCGTCCGTTCGTCCCGTTTCAGGTTAAAGTTTTTGGTCAAGGTAGTTTTTGATGAAGTTGAAGTCCAATCAACTTCAAACTCAGTACACATGTTCCCTATGATATTATCTTTCTAATTTTCATACCCAATTAAATTTTGACCCCAATTTTACGGTCCACTGAACATAGAAAATGATAGTGCAAGTTTCAGGTTAATGTTTTTGGTCAAGGTAGTTTTTGATGAAGTTGAAGTCCAATCAACTTGAAACTTATTACACGTGTTCCCTATGATATGATCTTTCTAAATTTAAATGCCAAATTAGATTTTTACCCCAATTTTACGGTCCACTAAACATAAAAAATGGTAGTGCGAGTGGGGCATCTGTGTACTGTGGACATATTCTTGTTCAACATTGATTAAAAAATCACAATATATATGTAGTGTCAATGCTATAGAAGTTGTAGCTTGATGTGTCCTGTTCACTAGTAGCACGATTTCAGTCTGAAACGGTCATTTTGGTCTGATTATATCTTAATCGACTGGATTTACCGCTAGAGAAAAACGTCAAGACTTTTAAGACCGTTAAGACGCCGTTTCGATCGATAGTCTCATTAGGTAAATCAGTCCGTTAAGGCATGTCAAGATAAACAAGACTGAATCTTCTAGCGAGCTGTTTAGATCCGTTACGACAGTGTCAGACCAAAACAGATCAAATCTCAAAATTAACGTTCAAAATTGTCAGACCATGTTTTGATCCGTTCAGTATGCCGGTATGATACTACGAGTAACGCCCTTCTGCTTGATTAGTACATTTTAGATTAATTATATATTTATTAGAAGTTAAAGTATTATATCTCTCGAAGAAATAATAATAAAAAAGTAGTTAAAGATTAAATCCTCTGTTGATTCTTTATTTCTGTTGTTGTTTTGTTGAGAAACTAATAAATTATTCGTCTATATATGTTACTTATTTTTTAATAAATGTTAGTTTATTTATTTATATTAAATATTAAATGCAAGGACGTATGTTAATTGTATACACACAAAATGTTTGCCATACATTTAACCTTAAAATGTTGTGAACCCTTTGTGAAAATATTTTTCATATTTGAAAATTAGAAACGGAAAAATCTTAAACTTAACCTATAAAAGGAGATGTTGTATAATTGCCAAGGAGACAATTCACAGAAATGAAGCGGAAGCAAATTAACACATGCTTATTTTTGTTTTAATTCTTTTTCTATTGATATGTCCTACTTTACTATTACCGTTGGAGCTGTTTTTTGTTATTATTTTCGTGTCAGTTACTCTGTTAAACTCGGAAACGCTTCTATTACAATGTACCATAGCTTTGTACTGTACAATATATCATTAAACAATTATTTATCTTACACAATGGTGCGTCTAAACACCACCAAGGTCGCCATAGTACATGAAGCTGATCATGATACTGCATTCAGTCTGTGTCGAGACAGTGTTAACACTATAAATAAAGTACCACCGTATAAAGATTTTCATTCAAACAATTAATGTATCCTTATGTTTATTTTCTAACCCATATGATATATATATAGCACCAGTGGCGGATTAAACGGGGGGCACAGCCCCCCTTCAGGTCACCAAAAAAATGTCTAACATAATTTTGTTGCCACTGTATCTTCTTGTCTATAGCGGAAATTAATAACAGATTGATTTGACTTCTTAAACTGGCTGTTAATTATTACAAACGTCCACATTCGTGATGAATGACAACTTATCGGTGGGTGTGTAAATATTGACACCTGTGTGTAATGTCTCTTCGCAAAAGTTTTGATGTAAAATACATTTACATGCATGTTGATTTGAATAGTACGAATTTATATTGGTTTATAATACAATACAGATTAAGATCGGTTAACAGGTAAAACTTCTGTGTTTTTAAAGAATAGGTACAAATATATGTTTAATGTCGATAATGGTAGTTACATCTATATTTGGATATCTCTTCATTCTAAAATTTAGTAGTACTCACAATAACATTTCTTGTGGATGTATTTTCTTATTTTTCTTCAAAAACGTCTTTTTGTGATTTTATTCAGCAACAAATTAAACTGGCTATTTATTTTTGAATAACATACATGTATAAGATTTGTTTTTTAAACGAAATGTCGTATTTCCTTCCCCTCTTATTTTCTCCGGTCCAGGAAAATGAATTGACATTAATAAAATGCTATTTTTTCACAAGATCTACATTGGAGCAGAATCTCGGACTTATACATTTCTCTATAGGCCCAAGCATAGTTCTAAAATTTTTGCATTTTCTTGTCTCAATAATCATGTACATGTATGAGAATAAGAATAGGTCACCATTTATAAAGATATGAAGGTGTTTCACAGATATCATGGATATTAGAATAATGTGCAAAAAAGTAAGTCTGGAAGCGAGGTAAAAAAATAGGGATAAAAGAATATATAGAGATGATGAACTATAAAGAACATATTGATTGATTATTTCGTTGTTTAACATCCAGTGGCAAATATTTGATGCATTTAAGGCAGGCAAATATTCAGTATAAAGATAAATGGTAAAAAAAAATAAAAGATATAGAAATGATGATCTGAACTCCCCTCCTCTAAAAAAAAATCTCACTCGTACTTGCATATATACATCTCTAAAAAAAATTCTGGATCCGCCCCTGCTGTATATGGCGTAAATTGAAAATTTTCCGTTTTAGTTAAAATGCTTGAGTTCAATGGCACGTGCTAGTAATCACCCGTGTCAACAGGTAACAAAATCAATTATCCATAACGCAAGAAGTACATGACTATTTTACAATTTACAATAAAAAGGTGCCGTACGGCTAAAAGTTAAAGAATTAATGAATTTGTGTATACGTAAACTATTAGTATTTAACCTGTTGATGTTTGACCGTCAGTTTTAATATATGCTATATATGTTTTATATTCAATAAAATAATGAATCTATTATAGCTTAGTATGTGTAGTTTAAAGTTCTTACAATATACAGTTATTTAATATGTAACTATGCAATAGAACAATGAGCTGATCTTCATACCGAGGGAAATATATTTTGATCTAGTGCACTGTTACACATTCAATAACTGTTTTATTACCTAATACAGACTGAGTCAGTTCTAACAAATTCTTAGAAATAAAACACATGAAAGTAACAACTGTATTAATTATAATGTGTAAGGAGCATACATGTACAACCAATACTTTAGAAATTCAATAAAACGGACATGAAATCAGAGTAATTTAAATGACAAGAAATCATTAAAGTCAACATATTAAATATTCTTCAAAATTTAACGGCTATACCAGGAACTTTTAAAAGACCCAATTTGATTGGACAACATAAATACCTTTCAACTAATCAGATTTCAGAATAAGAGGTCATAACAGGTCAGTGCAATAGACTGCACACAGGTGCAATAGAACGATAATTTCCAATGCAATAGACCATGGAACATAAAATGGCAGAAAAATAGCAAATAATATAGAAATATTAATAAAACAGTAAAATACTCTTTATTAGGTAATAATATTATATATTTCTAAACACTATACCAAAAGATAATGCAAAATATTTGAGCGCTGCATGGCAAACCATTGTTTAGTTAAGAGAGTATTCCTTTAAATTGTGTCAGTTATATAAAGTGGTGGGTATTTGTATTCTATTTATTTGGCCAATTGTATCACTATTCATACATTTTATATTTCACAACTATATATATACTATAAGTTGTGAATTATGATTAATTGTTGGTTGCTTAAAGTCCAGTGGCAAATTTTTCATGCATGTTCAGGACCGGAACTGTGGTTTTATGACATGGAACCCACCAGTGTAGTTTTCATACGGTATAATATTTAAGAGTAACTTAAATTTCAGTAACATGAATATGAATTTTGAATAAATCGAAACATTACGGGAGCTAGACGCAAGGATCACACGGACCTCAGTTTTTTTTTCTCTGTTTTGTCTTAATAAAAAGTGTATTTTTCTCCATTTATTTTGTGCTTTTATATAATTAACGATAACTGTGGTTTATACGTGCTGCCAGACGAAAGATCTATATGTGTCCTCTAGATGTATTTTTTTTTTTTTTTTTTTTGTGGATTGTTTGACGTTTTACACAAAACTTTTATTAAGTGTGATCTGTAAAGAAACAAGAACACTATGTACATGTAGGCGGTAATGCCCCTCCAAAAATGTCAAAGTGAAAGTTCTCAACTAATTTGTCTTTTTAATATTATAACATGTAAACATTCTCTTTATGAGATCAGACGTTTTTCATAACTTTTGCACTAGATACTTTGTTGATCATAAGTGTAAACTTTTTACTGCAAAATATTTGCTCATCATATTTGTTTACCTATGACGGCACACTTCACTTTGGCATATCAAAAATCCACACACCCTCTGCTTCACACTACTTGCTGTGAGTACTTGAAGAGGGCTATCATGTAATTAATGAAAGATGAAAAATCTCCTTCTGAAGTCAAGTCAAAACTGTCCAATTGAAAAATACTGATCTTTTTGGCAGATTTTTCAGCAAGATAGAAGAGTACTTCACTTTGGCATATCAAAACTCCACACACCCTCTGCTTCACACTACTTGCTGTTTCTGTTGGAAGCATAGACAACAGTTCGTGTTTTAATTATTCTTCATGCTCCGAGCGTATTGTCACATGTTTCACTGAAACAACGAGGTTGGTTTGCTATGAACGGCAATCCGATACCAAATTGTCGGCAATAGGAGTACGAGTGACGCCATCTTCAGACTCCGTAGACTGCTGCGACATGGAACTGGAAGATGAGTCTTTCTGCGGCGTGTCTTTCGGCGAGTCTTTCTTTGGCGAATCTTCTGACGAGGTCGACCCATCCGACTCGTCAGGATAGTAAACGTATACGATTCTCAGCTTTTGAAGGAGTGTGTTGAATTTGGATCCACCCCCAATATTGACTAAGTCAAGATGATTATCTTCCAAGTAGTGCTGTAGCAGGAAATCCATGAAATTCCTGCCTGAAGAGTTGTAAAATTGTTCGGTAAATGCCCTGTGGCATGCCCTCTGAGCTCTCGACCAGTTATCTGTAACAATAATAGTACATTCAATTCAGACACAAAAACAGTGTACACATCCAACTAAAAGACCCAAGATTAAGAACTTAACTAAAATGAACATGCACAAGTTTTTTGTTGTTGTTAATTGTAAAAATAAGCACACACAAGCCTCAACACTGTTTGAATACACATTATTATACATGTATGTGTTATAGGGCAATACATGTTGTTTACTCTTAGCATACAACGACCATTACAAACAGCTTGGAACAAGACAGGACACTTAGTAACTCAGTGTCTGCTCAGGATCCAAGCTGTTTCACATTCAGAGACTGTACTTTTTAGAAATTCTGTGAAAAATTCAAAAATATTATCTTGAGTGTTGGAAGACTTTGATCCTTGGTCTTTTGTTGAAAGCAGCGAATTTATTACACTACGCAGACAATTTTGTGGACTATCTAGTACTTAAAATTTATTGTATAACAACCAAAAGTCACAAGGGCACCAAAACGGCGCCGACAATCCACCATATTTCTGAAATCGATCCTTAAAAACACCCGTCAGGCACATTGCAAGCATGCGTAACGAATACGAAGGCAACGCTTTTGCCAAGAGATAAGTCTGCAAAATAAATTAAGAATTGTATGTGTTTGTCGCGGGACGTGGTTCAACGTTCAAACGGAACATAAATACCGGCATCGGCATTACTTTTTTCTCTACGGCGAGTATTAATGTTATTTTTACCAGGTTAATGATGACGTTTTGCGGGAATTCTTGCACAGAGATGCGGCGCAATCGGAAACTGAACGCCAGTAATTTGTTTGCACACGTCCCCGGCAGCGAATAGCGTAATATTTAAAACATTTCAGCAAGCACGTGCGCCGTTGCTAGCACTCGGTTTCTTTGTTTATTTTCGCGCCATTCTCACGTATATCGGTCGCATGGCGTGACTTTCTGGTCACATTTTTGCAAAATAAGGATTCGAAATAATTGTCTCTTCGGTACTCAGAAATTGCAAGTAAAACTTCGTAGCAATTATTAATGCAAACATAAATTATGAACGAGCCATTTTTTTCGGTTTTCCAATTGTTAGCGAAACACTCGTCGGCAAGCGTTTACAGTTCTTACTTGTCTCACACAATTAATTAAAAAAGCATAGCCAATTATCAATCATAAGTCCGTTGTTCGTATCTGTAGTTTAATGCAATCAAATTTTCATGCTAAGCTGATTAAGGTGTCATATAATTGTGCGTCAATACTCGCCATGCGCCCACCGCAAACTTTCATACCCGGCCTGTCATTTCGGTCTGTTGATTATGTGGGCGGAGTTATCTAAAATCACCCAACGGCGGGCATAAAAAATTGCTGTGGTGTTTCCGATAGAACTGAGCCAATAAAAACACTTTTTTAAGACGTTATGATGACATAAACGATGTAAAAGCTGTTTATCATCACTTAGTAATGCATGTTATTCTGCGGTATGCGTTTCAATATACTTCAACAGCTACAGCGTTATGCGTCCGACGGGACGCACATGTTTGGAAACAACGGGTTTTTCGATAAAATCTTGCGTCAGGGACGCGGGACGCAGAGGTAAAAATATCCCTGGGTCGCTTACCTAGATCAGCATAAGTATGTTGTGTCCACTGTCCTTCAGTGTACTTCAGGGTACGTATAATCTTCATGAACAGGCTGGTGTCCTCACTGGCCGGGATGATCTTTGGGCATCGATGACCGCGTATATGATGTACTGGGAAGGACATGCCACCTGTAAGGGAAAAAATGTCTATGTTCCAATACCAGTTGACGGCGGCTTATTGTCAGGACTCAATGGACTTATAATAGGGAGGTCAGAGGTTTTGGCCTCAAGAAAACTACTGAAGCTATTGGGTATTATATTCTATCTCTCTGCGCTCAAATGCGCTTCAATAAAAACACATAGAACCTTTTCAATTGGGGTCTAATGATCCTTGGGCTACCTCCTGTCATAACAACTAAAAAAAAAAAAAGACTTGCATATGTTTTTCATTTGTAATAACATGGAGAAGATGGCATGCAAATTGGCAGAAAATTTGTTGTACCCCATGTCATTCACTGTTGTATAAATGGGTCAGTTTTTCGAGATAAACATTTCTTGCTATTGTGACTGTATTTCTCAATGATTCTTCTTTTCAGTGATATATTTTTTATTGATATATCCGGATTATTTCCAAAACCTCCGCCCTCCCTACTTATAATGAGTATTTGTAACAGCACACACCTGGCAGGGCCTTCCACTGTTCCACTCTTCCGAACCGCCACACATTCCTCCCTTGTTTTCCTCTCGGGAGACTGATGGACAATTCAATCTCCGCCTCCAGTATACTCTGGAAACAAAATCAGCAATTTATGTATAAGTAAGAGGGAAAGTATGAAACCCGGACGCGGACCCGGACGCGACTTGGGGTATGAAACCCGGACTTGGGGTATGAAACCCGGACCCGGACTCAGGCATATTATATATAGGACTAGATTCCTTACGTGTGCGTACGTAACTTGTATGGGTATAACAAACCGATTAACTTGTGCAGATTTTGTCACTTAAAATCTAATTGTGGAAACCAAATCAAACCATTGATTATTTTCAGATGGAAACCATGCCTATTGCTAACCCTATAAGATATGGCTCTCCTCCTCACGGGAAGAGAGCCATATGTCTTTAAGCCATTTTTTTCGACATGGAACACACGAAATTTTCCAGGAGAAAAGCATGAAATTACACGTTTTTCAATCAATAAATAACTCCCCCTTGGTAGCCTTTAATCTATTTTGACCAATATAAGTAAAAAAACTGCAAGAATTTTGAATGAAGAGTTTTTATTTATGACCAAAGTACATGAATCACGTACCAGCGCGCCTTTTCCATGTTGATTTTAGATCACTAATGATCGACCCAATGCCCAGTTCAAGAGAAGTGGGCTTGGTTTCCAGTGCTAGCCTATTGCATACTCAGATACTATAACATACATTTATTTTTAAAAAATAAATTACAGCGCAAAATAGATGCAGTGACATCTTTGAACAGTGTCAAGTACCCGAGAACCATGTTCCAATTGTGGACACCTGACCCCTCCCGACCCCTCGTGTGGGGCGAAATATGACGTAACCTGGCAATTTTGCATACTATTTGTCGCCATGGGTTAATGAGTAGGGTGGATTTTGGCCGGGAAAGGGCTAGGTTCGTGGCATCTTGTGGCAGGGTCCTCGTTCAAACCAGTTTTGACCCCCGGCAGTAGTTGCGTATGGATTTTCTAGGGGGTGTACGGCTCTTTGTACATAGCGCACGGCTCTTTGTACATCGACCGAAAACCAGTGTGTGGGGCGAAGGGTTAATAGTTACTACCAAATTTCACTGACATATTTGAACAGTGTCAAGTACCCGAGAACCATGTTCCAATTGTGGACCCTGACCGGAAATAGGTTGGGAAAAATTGACAGCAACGTGAAAGTAGGTCATCCATGATACAGCGGATTACAAGAAACAACACAATATAATCTACTTATATTTTATATATTCATGAACATGAAAGGTTGCATTGTAATCATGTATAATATAAGTTTAATGACACTTCCTTAAAAAAAACTGTAGACATTATCATGATAAGTGACCGGAAATTGGTTGTACCGGGCTATGCCTATAGAATTTTTACCTTGCGCAAAATTCGCTTTTATTTTGTTGAGCGTGAAAGATCATAACAGTCGTGGGGGGGATTGACTACTGAAGACTTACAACACTTGGTCGAATGGCAGTGGCAGGATTTTTAGAAGGACGTTCTTCGGCATCTGCTACTGGTAGTTTGCGCTTTGACATCTTTATAAAGTCCGCTCAACCGGAAGTCAGGGGGGCGGTTTCATTCGTCAAAGCGGAAAGTAAAGTTTCAAAACATTTATTCGTATAAAATAATAATATTTATCTGGATTTTCGGCTTTAGCTATATAACTCTATCAAAATAACATTTGACCAATATGATGCCGCCATTCTAATCAGCCGGGTTTACTTCTTTCACCAGTAAACGGCGTACCCCGAGTTACTCCCCTTGATTATTTGTGGGCGTGGCTAAATATTCGATGTGTGTAAAATAGTGTAAATAGATGAGGTGATGGAATATTAACTACTCAAATGAGGTTGTCCCGAAGTGGACGGAGAAAGATTTCCTGGTAATGTAAGATCGGACAATTGTACGAATGAAACCCAGCCTTAATGTTACACCGGCTCTGATTCGCCAGCGCTCCTACCGGCTCAAACTCAAATTGAAATTCGGCAAAGAAACATCGGTCATTGCCTTTGAAGCAACCAACAACCAAATCTCGGACCTCGGAAAAATGATTTATGGAGCACCATACCCAGACCCCCATTGGGGGATTTGGCCGTGTGTATTAAGGTAAGTTGAGCTGAAACAGCGGTCTCACATCGCGCCCATCGATTGAAACATCGATTGAAACATCGGTTGGTATGAAACATTGGTTTGAAACATCTGATGCCAGTAGTAGGCATTTCAGTAGATGACGTTACGTCATTGTAATTCGCAATTTTCACTGTTTTTTTCCCTGTTGCTCAACTTTGAAAATTCAGTGTAGGTTTAAGTGATGCCAGAGTGACTTGACCGTACAGTGCTTGGACCAGTTTAGGATCAGTTTCTGCATAAGGACATCATGTGATTTTGTTTACGTTGCCATACAATTCATCTATATATAAATCTCATCTATGATGTCTTCTCTATTAGATTATATGCAGAAATCAGGACCAAGCTGCACCATTTCGGGATACTGTGTCAAAACTGAAACATAGCGTTTGGACCAGTTTAGGATCAATTGGACCAATAAAGTATCACCCCATCAAGTAGAGACTGGAAGTCTTACTAACAGTGATTTGGCCTTTAAATATTGACAGAAATCCCACGTTGTGCCTAAAGTCTATGTTTTTATGCAGCAACACCATCATTCAACGTGTGGAGTAGTATTTTCAATGTTAAGGGATGACTGTCATGTTGGTAGGCAACTATTATAAATGTGTGGGTGGGGGTTTGGGGGGTTTGATGATTGTTTGTATAAAGGATTTTACTGATGAAGGTTTGGGTTAGTATACATACTCGATGAAGCTGGAAAGGGGTTTATCCCATCATTTATGAAACAAATGGGACCAGAAATTTGAAATCAAGGCAATAAATACAAATAGAATTAGCATATGAAATATAGTGATTCTTTACAGGTCCAATGTGCACAAAGATGTAACCCAGCTGTTGCTTCTGAAAAAATTCCCAGAAGTTTCTTAAAAAAAATACCAGAAATAGTTGAAATAATCCTTTATTTGATGGCAATATTTTCATATGTATTACCTGTGTTGATTTGGCACAAGACACAATTATTTTTTATAGCTGCTGATTTCCACATCTAAAATCTGTGTTGCATGAGCGCACCCAAGCACCAAAAGAGGGGGCGGTAGCAAAGACATCATTAGTTGACATTAAAAAAAATTGCTGGTTTTAGAGGCCATGCATTGGTCTTTAAGTTGGTAATGTTATTTTCTATATGTCATGCTTAGTTACTCTGAAAACACCAATGTTGTAACAAATTGATCCTAAACTGGTCCTGATCCTAAACTGGTCCAAGCACTGTACCCAGATATCATATGGTGCTGTAGGACAAAGGGCTCTGATGTCAGTGTAGGTTTAAGTGATGCCAGAGTGACTTCACTGTACTCAGATATATAATATTAAGCCATGAAACATAGTGATGTTTCTTGTTTCAGTGAGCCTATTACCGAAAAGAAAAAAGTGAAGGTCCGTTTCTTCAACGGCAAAAATAAAATTGAAGCACCTACTTGGGTCAATGTGAAGGATTTGGTGGAATACAAGGACTTGACAAAAAGAAAGGACAATTTCAGCGAAGTCTTTACCTGCAAAAGTTAGTTTTGTTTGAGTCATTTTCCCTGATACTGTGTTTTCTTCTAAATCCTGAATTATCAGTCTCTTTGATGGCTATTTCCACTTAAAAGTTTCATTTTTCATTAATCTACTGGCGATAAATTTCTTTTTAAAAAATGAATCTCTAATTTTCAGGAGCTTTTTAAATGTAGAAAATTGATGTAGTCAGATATGAGTTATTGCCATTTATGTAATTTCTATTTTAGTACTCAGAAGTACCCTATTTATCACAGTAGTTTTCAGCCAAGACAAATTATGATTTGAGTGAAAGTATTCAAATATAGTGATATGTTATTAGTACATAAATGAGTGATAGATGAAAGTAAATTATTCATCTGGGATACAAAATTATGTAAAACGTCATAAAAAATCTCATCAGCTTATCATACAACCCAGTGTCCCACAAATAGTGCTATGAAATTACTGGCACTGAAAGAATATTACCTCTTATTTACAAATTCAAATGTTCTCTTTCCTTATTCTTAATAACTTGCACAAACAATTTGGAAGTAAAAGGAATGTTGTTCAAGTATAGATCAGCATGATATACGTATGCAAATATGTCCCATCAGTCACGAAAATGGATATTTAAAGCAATACACTTAAAATTTAAAATAAATGATTATATTTAAGTTTCAGACGATGTAAAGGTTTTCAATAGACCAGAATTAATCATGTTTAATATCTTCATGTAAAAATTTATATATGTACCCTATGAATCCTATATAGCTTGGTATACAGCCAGAAAATTAAAAATCTTCGACTACTTCGTTTTCCTAATGCTTCACCTTACCATTTGAAGCTAGTATAAGAAGTTTTATGATCTCTGAGTTAAGCTTTACCTGACGGTCGAAGTCAAGGTAAGCTATTGCTGTGGCATTGACGGATGTCTGTGTCTGTTTGTCCACAATTGCTTCAGACAACCCTACAGGTCACATTTATCATCCGATCATGACCAAACTTCATATACATGTTTGGGGTAATACCTAGAGGAGAACGCCCCTTTTGGTTCCAGTCCACTGCCCAAAATAGCCACCCGGTGGCCATCTTGAATTCCTTTGTCTTAGTCTACAGGTCACATTTATTATCCAATCATGACCAAACTTCATATATATGTTTGGGTTAATGCCTAGATGAGACGTCCCCTTTTGGTTCCGGTCCACCACCCAAAATGGCCACCACGGTGGCCATCTTGAATTCTTTTTTCTCAGTCTACAGGTCACATTTATCATCCGATCTTGACCAAACTTCATACGTATGTTTGGGTCAATGCCTAGTTGAGAACGTCCTCTTTTGGTTCCGGTAGTAGTTTAATACTTTAAACTTTATTGTAGTTGGCATGTTATCACATCCAATTGAAACTAAACAAAATAGCTCTAATCAAAATGTTACTGTTGAAGTTCTTATTTGAATGTCAGATATCAAAATGATGGACTGGGCAATAACCAAGAATTTTCCTAATATTAAATGACAACATGTACCAACTTGGGATTTTCTGCAGTGCTGCGAATCGGACAAATTCACTATATATTTAATATGTCAAGTAAATATCCAAATAATGGAAAATGAATACTTTTTCCTAATCGGTAGTGGATGCAAATATTCAGCAACTTATCACCTCACAAACTATTTCCCATACTACAAAGTATTAAGGGACTAATGTGCCAATTAAGTGTGGGTTTCACTTTGGGGGTGCAGTTGGGATGTTGGCTGTGATAGCCTAAACAGCAGTAAACTAGTTGTTGATGGAGAGAATACACAAATTAGTTGCTAAAATTGCAATATTATGACATTGCAAGTCTATACTCTTGTTTACGCTGCATAAAAATATTGGAAAAGTGTTCAAGTGGATACTGGTCCCATCAGTCACAAAAAAATTGTCCCATCAGTCACACAAATATGTGTCACTATTTTCCCAGTGAGCATTTAGGACATATCAAAAGCAGTACTGATAGAAAAATATATATTCCCCATATGATTCGAACTTTTTAATGGTCAGTGAAACATGCTAATTGCTAGGATAATAAACTTTGTTTACTAGTATTCAAAATGTGTGTCCAAATCATGTCCCATCAGTCACGCAGTAAGAATTTGAATATATTGGCCATATTATATTTCTATGTTATGACGGTGATATTTATTCTTGAATTATAAGACATTCTGCTTATGTATCAGTTTTCAAAGTTGTAATATGACTTAAAATATAAAAATGACAGAGGGTCAAAATATCAAATTTTCTGTCTTGTCCCATCAGTCACAAGTGGAAATGCCCTGATGTTAATTCCCTGATCCTGTGTTTTCTTTTGAATCCTGAATTCTCAGTCTCTTTGATGTTTTAACATTGTTAATTTGTTGTTTCCAGGCGCACACAGAGGTGCACGCCTAGGAGGAGGCAGACGAGGCGCACACAGAGGTGCACGCCGAGGAGGAGGTCGACCAACCTGGGACAAGAGGGACTAGAAAAAAAAAGAAAAGGGAGTACCTGAGTAATATTCCCTGATCCTGTGTTTTCTTTTGAATCCTGAATTCTCAGTCTCTTTGATGTTTTAACATTGTTAATTTGTTGTTTTCAGGCGCACACAGAGGTGCACGCCGAGGAGGAGGCCGACCAACCTGGGACAAGAGAAGCTAGCAAAAAAAGAAAAGTGAGTACCTGAGTAATATTCCCTGATCCTGTGTTTTCTTTTGAATCCTGAATTCTCAGTCTCTGATGTTTTAACATTGTTAATTTGTTGTTTTCAGGCGCACACAGAGGTGCACGCCGAGGAGGAGGCCGACCTACCTGGGACAAGAGGGACTAGCAAAAAAAGAAAAGT
Organism: Mytilus coruscus; assembly: GCA_017311375.1. Lineage (NCBI taxonomy): Eukaryota > Metazoa > Mollusca > Bivalvia > Mytilida > Mytilidae > Mytilus > Mytilus coruscus. The sequence continues at coordinate 48,368,174 of CM029605.1, forward strand.
GAGTACCTGAGTAATATTCCCTGATCCTGTGTTTTCTTTTGAATCCTGAATTCTCAGTCTCTTTGATGTTTTAACATTGTTAATTTGTTGTTTCCAGGCGCACACAGAGGTGCACGCCGAGGAGGAGGCCGACCAACCTGGGACAAGTGGGACTAGCAAAAAGAAAAGTGAGTACCTGAGTAATATTCCTTGATCCTGTGTTTTTTTTTTTAATCCTGAATCAGTCTCTTTGATGTTTTAACATTGTTATGGGACATGTGGGACTAGCAAAAAAAGAAAAGTGAGTACCTGAGTAATATTCCCTGATCCTGTGTTTTCTTTTGAATCCTGAATTCTCAGTCTCTTTGATGTTTTAACATTGTTAATTTGTTGTTTCCAGGCGCACACAGAGGTGCACGCCGAGGAGGAGGCTGCCCAACCTGGGACAAGTGGGACTAGCAAAAAAAGAAAAGGGAGTACCTGAGTAATATTCCCTGATCCTGTGTTTTCTTTTGAATCCTGAATTCTCAGTCTCTTTGATGTTTTAACATTGTTATGGGACATGTGGGACAAGTGGGACTAGCAAAAAAAGAAAAGTGAGTACCTGAGTAATATTCCCTGATCCTGTGTTTTCTTTTGAATCCTGAATTCTCAGTCTCTTTGATGTTTTAACATTGTTATGGGACAAGTGGGACTAGCAAAAAAAGAAAAGTGAGTACCTGAGTCATATTCTCTGATCCTGTGTTTTCCCATGTTTTATTAATTTATTAGTTGGAAAAACTCATTCATGATTTTTTATTTTTTCACAAGTCGACAATGACCTGGGAGGAAATACGGGCAAGCCTGGACAAAAAAACGACAGTACCTTTGTTAAACAACTTGCTGCTATTGAATTGTGAAGATGATGACGCCTATGAGAAACAGACACGATTTCAAGGAAAATTTAACACTGAACATTATTGCTGTTTACAGTTTATCTCTATCTGTAATAATTTTCAAGATAATAACCAAAAATGGCAAAATTTCCTTAAAAATTACCAATTCAGGGGCAGCAACCCAACAACCAGTTGTCCAACTCATCTGAAAATTTGAGGGCAGATAGATATTTACTTGATAAACAAGTTAATCCCTGTAAGATTTGCTTTAAATGCTTTGGTTTCAGAGTTACAAGCCGAAATCTACATTTTACCCCCTATGTTCTATTTTTAGCCATGGCAGCCATCTTGGTTGGTTGGCTGGGTCACCGCACACATTTTTAAAACTAAATACCGAATACATTATCTTAAAAAGTGGCGAAATCTTGTAAGATCTAAATCTAATGAAGGTATCGTAAAAAAGTGACCGATTTAGATAACATCAATTACAATTATCAAAAAATTGGTAAAATTTACTGAAAATGTAGAAAAATTGTCAAAAATGCAGTTGTAGGTTTCCTGTAACATTTAATACAATTATCTATAAATTAAGGTCGATTTAAGGTATCAACTAATACAATTATCATAAAGTGGTAAAATCAACTGAAAATATAGTAAACTTGTTAATTAGGCAGTTCAAGGTTTGCTGTTATATTTAATACAATTATCTATAAAATATGGTCGATTAAAGGTATCATCTAATACAATTATCCAAAATGTAGTAAAATTTCCTGAGAAATGTAGTAAAATTGTCAATAAAACAGTTGTTGATTTGCTGTTACATTTAATACAATTATCTATGAAATATGGTGGATTTAAGGTATCAACTAATACAATTATCATAAAGTGGTAAAATCAACTGAAAAATATAGTAAACTTGTTAATTAGGCAGTTCAAGGTTTGCTGTTATATTTAATACAATTATCTATAAAATATGGTCGATTAAAGGTATCATCTAATACAATTATCCAAAATGTAGTAAAATTTACTGAAAATGTAGTAAAATTGTCAATAAAACAGTTGTTGATTTGCTGTTACATTTATTACAATTATCTATGAAATATATTGGATTTAAGGTATCATCTAATACAATTATCAAAAATGTAGTAAAATTTACTGAAAAATGTAGTAAAATTGTCAATAAAACAGTTGTTGATTTGCTGTTACATTTAATACAATTATCTATGAAATATGGTGGATTTGAGGTATCATCTAATACAATTATCAAAAAGTGGTAAAATTTACTGAAAATGTAGTAAAATTGTCAATAAAGCAGTTGTAGATTTGCTGTTATATTTAACACGATTATCTATCTGTCTAACATAATATCTAATACATTATCTTCAAAAGTGGCGAAATCTTGTAAAATCTTAATCTTATGCAGGTATCGTAAAAAGTGACCAATTTAAGGTAACATCAAATACAATTCAAAAAATGGTATCATTTACTAGAAAATGTAGTAAAATTGTCAATTATGCAGTTGTAGTTTTGCTGTTACATTTTATACAATTATCTTTAAAATATGATCGATTTAAGGTATCATATAATACCATTATCTTGAAAAGTGAACGATTTAAGGTAACATCAAATACAATTATCAAAAGTGATAGAATTTACTAAAAATGTAATAAATTTGTCAATAAAACAGTTGCTGTTTTGCTGTTATATTTAATACAATTATCTATGAAATATGGTCGATTTAAGGTATCATCTAATACAATCATCATAAAAGTGGTATTATTTACTGAAAAATGTAAAAATAGTTATCAAAGGTACAAGGATTAAAATTAAGTACACCAGACGTGCGTTTCGTCTACATAAGACTTGCCAATAAAGTACTGTAGATTTGCTGTTACATTTACTACAATTATCTATAAAACATGATCGATTTAATATAATACCTAATACATTAAAAGTAGCAAAATCTTGTAAGATCTAAATCTAATGAAGGTATCGTAAAAAGTGACCGATTTAGATAACATCAATTACAATTATCAAAAATAGGTAAAATTTACTGAAAATGTAGAAAAATTGTCAAAATGCAGTTGTAGGTTTCTGTAACATTTAATACAATTATCTATAAATTAAGGTCGATTTAAGGTATCAACTAATACAATTATCATAAAGTGGTAAAATCAACTGAAAAATATAGTAGACTTGTTAATTAGGCAGTTCAAGGTTTGCTGTTATATTTAATACAATTACCTATAAAATATGGTCGATTAAAGGTATCATCTAATACAATTATCCAAAATGTAGTAAAATTTACTGAAAATGTAGTAAAATTGTCAATAAAACAGTTGTTGATTTGCTGTTACATTTATTACAATTATCTATGAAATATGGTGGATTTCAGGTATCATCTAATACAATTATCAAAATGTAGTAAAATTTACTGAAAATGTAGTAAAATTGTCAATAAAACAGTTGTTGATATGCTGTTACATTTAATACAATTATCTATGAAATATGGTGGATTTGAGGTATCATCTAATACAATTATCAAAAAAGTGGTAAAATTTACTGAAAAATGTAAAATTGTCAATAAAGCAGTTGTAGATTTGCTGTTATATTTAACACGATTATCTATCTGTCTAACATAATATCTAATACATTATCTTCAAAAGTGGCGAAATCTTGTAAAATCTTAATCTTATGCAGGTATCGTAAAAAAGTGACCAATTTAAGGTAACATCAAATACAATTAAAAAAAATGGTATCATTTACTAGAAAATGTAGTAAAATTGTCAATTATGCAGTTGTAGTTTTGCTGTTACATTTTATACAATTATCTTTAAAATATGATCGATTTAAGGTATCATATAATACCATTATCTTGAAAAAGTGAACGATTTAAGGTAACATCAAATACAATTATCAAAAGTGATAGAATTTACTAAAAATGTAATAAATTTGTCAATAAAACAGTTGCTGTTTTGCTGTTATATTTAATACAATTATCTATGAAATATGGTCGATTTAAGGTATCATCTAATACAATCATCATAAAAGTGGTATTATTTACTGAAAAATGTAAAAATAGTTATCAAAGGTACAAGGATTAAAATTTAGTACACCAGACGTGCGTTTCCTCTACATAAGACTTGCCAATAAAGTACTGTAGATTTACTGTTACATTTACTACAATTATCTATAAAACATGATCGATTTAATATAATACCTAATACATTAAAAAGTGGCAAAATCTTGTAAGATCTAAATCTAATGAAGGTATCGTAAAAAAGTGACCGATTTAGATAACATCAATTACAATTATCAAAAAATTGGTAAAATTTACTGAAAATGTAGAAAAATTGTCAAAAATGCAGTTGTAGGTTTCCTGTAACATTTAATACAATTATCTATAAATTAAGGTCGATTTAAGGTATCAACTAATACAATTATCATAAAGTGGTAAAATCAACTGAAAAATATAGTAAACTTGTTAATTAGGCAGTTCAAGGTTTGCTGTTATATTTAATACAATTATCTATAAAATATGGTCGATTAAAGGTATCATCTAATACAATTATCAAAAATGTAGTAAAATTTACTGAAAAATGTAGTAAAATTGTCAATGAAACAGTTGTTGATTTGCTGTTAACATTTAATACAATTATCTATGAAATATGGTGGATTTAAGGTATCATCTAATACAATTATCAAAAAGTGGTAAAATTTACTGAAAATGTAGTAAAATTGTCAATAAAGCAGTTGTAGATTTGCTGTTATATTTAACACGATTATCTATCTGTCTAACATAATATCTAATACATTATCTTCAAAAGTGGCGAAATCTTGTAAAATCTTAATCTTATGCAGGTATCGTAAAAAGTGACCAATTTAAGGTAACATCAAATACAATTAAAAAAATGGTATCATTTACTAGAAAAATTAGTGAAATTGTCAATAATGCAGTTGTAGTTTTGCTGTTACATTTTATACAATTATCTTTCAAATATGGTCGATTTAAGGTATCATATAATACCATTATCTTGAAAAAGTGAACGATTTAAGGTAACATCAAATACAATTATCAAAAGTGATAGAATTTACTAAATAATGTAATAAATTTGTCAATAAAACAGTTGTTGATTTGTTGTTATATTTAATACAATTATCTATGAAATATGGTCGATTTAAGGTATCATCTAATACAATCATCATAAAAGTGGTATTATTTACTGAAAAATGTAAAATATTTATCAAAGGTACAAGGATTAAAATTTAGTACACCAGACGTGCGTTTCGTCTACATAAGACTTGCCAATAAAGTACTGTAGATTTGCTGTTACATTTAATACAATTATCTATAAAATATGATCGATTTAATATAATACCTAATACATTAAAAGTGGCGAAATCTTGTAAGATCTAAATCTTATGAAGGTATCGTAAAAAGTGACCGATTTAGATAACATCAATTACAATTATCAAAAATTGGTAAAATTTACTGAAAATGTAGAAAATTGTCAAAATGCAGTTGTAGGTTTCCTGTAACATTTAATACAATTATCTATAAATTAAGGTCGATTTAAGGTATCAACTAATACAATTATCATAAAGTGGTAAAATCAACTGAAAAATATAGTAAACTTGTTAATTAGGCAGTTCAAGGTTTGCTGTTATATTTAAGACAATTATCTATAAAATATGGTCGATTAAAGGTATCATCTAATACAATTATCAAAATGTAGTAAAATTTACTGAAAAATTTGGTAAAATTGTCAATAAAACAGTTGTTGATTTGCTGTTACATTTAATACAATTATCTATGAAATATGGTGGATTTAAGGTATCATCTAATACAATTATCAAAAAGTGGTAAAATTTACTGAAAAATGTAGTAAAATGTCAATAAAGCAGTTGTAGATTTGCTGTTATATTTAACACGATTATCTATCTGTCTAACATAATATCTAATACATTATCTTCAAAAGTGGCGAAATCTTGTAAAATCTTAATCTTATGCAGGTATCGTAAAAAGTGACCAATTTAAGGTAACATCAAATACAATTAAAAAAATGGTATCATTTACTAGAAAATGTAGTAAAATTGTCAATAATGCAGTTGTAGTTTTGCTGTTACATTTATACAATTATCTTTAAAATATGGTCGATTTAAGGTATCATATAATACCATTATCTTGAAAAAGTGAACGATTTAAGGTAACATCAAATACAATTATCAAAATTGATAGAATTTACTAAATAATGTAATAAATTTGTCAATAAAACAGTTGTTGATTTGCTGTTATATTTAATACAATTATCTATGAAATATGGTCGATTTAAGGTATCATCTAATACAATCATCATAAAAGTGGTATTATTTACTGAAAAATGTAAAAATAGTTATCAAAGGTACAAGGATTAAAATTTAGTACACCAGACGTGCGTTTCGTCTACATAAGACTTGCCAATAAAGTACTGTAGATTTGCTGTTACATTTAATACAATTATCTATAAAATATGATCGATTTAATATAATACCTAATACATTAAAAAGTGGCGAAATCTTGTAAGATCTAAATCTAATGAAGGTATCGTAAAAAGTGACCGATTTAGATAACATCAATTACAATTATCAAAAATTGGTAAAATTTACTGAAAATGTAGAAAATTGTCAAAAATGCAGTTGTAGGTTTCTTGTAACATTTAATACAATTATCTATAAATTAAGGTCGATTTAAGGTATCAACTAATACAATTATCATAAAGTGGTAAAATCAACTGAAAATATAGTAAACTTGTTAATTAGGCAGTTCAAGGTTTGCTGTTATATTTAATACAATTATCTATAAAATATGGTCGATTAAAGATATCATCTAATACAATTATCAAAATGTAGTAAAATTTACTGAAAAATGTAGTAAAATTGTCAATAAAACAGTTCTTGATTTGCTGTTACATTTAATACAATTATCTATGAAATATGGTGGATTTAAGGTATCATCTAATACAATTATCAAAAAGTGGTAAAATTTACTGAAAATGTAGTAAAATTGTCAATAAAGCAGTTGTAGATTTGCTGTTATATTTAACACGATTATCTATCTGTCTAACATAATATCTAATACATTATCTTCAAAAGTGGCGAAATCTTGTAAAATCTTAATCTTATGCAGGTATCGTAAAAAGTGACCAATTTAAGGTAACATCAAATACAATTAAAAAAAATGGTATCATTTACTAGAAAATGTAGTAAAATTGTCAATTATGCAGTTGTAGTTTTGCTGTTACATTTTATACAATTATCTTTAAAATATGGTCGATTTAAGGTATCATATAATACCATTATCTTGAAAAGTAAACGATTTAAGGTAACATCAAATACAATTATCAGAAAGTGATAGAATTTACTAAAAATGTAATAAATTTGTCAATAAAACAGTTGTTGATTTGCTGTTATATTTAATACAATTATCTATGAAATATGGTAGATTTAAGGTATCATCTAATACAATCATCATAAAAGTGGTATTATTTACTGCAAAATGTAAAAATAGTTATCAAAGGTACAAGGATTAAAATTTAGTACACCAGACGTGCGTTTCTTCTACATAAGACTTGCCAATAAAGTACTGTAGATTTGCTGTTACATTTAATACAATTATCTATAAAATATGATCGATTTAATATAACACCTAATACATTAAAAAGTGGGAAATCTTGTAAGATCTAAATCTAATGAAGGTATCGTAAAAAGTGACCGATTTAGATAACATCAATTACAATTATCAAACAATTGGTAAAATTTACTGAAAATGTAGAAAAATTGCCAAAAATGCAGTTGTAGGTTTCCTGTAACATTTAATACAATTATCTATAAATTAAGGTCGATTTAAGGTATCAACTAATACAATTATCATAAAGTGGTAAAATCAACTGAAAAATATAGTAATCTTGTTAATTAGGCAGTTCAAGGTTTGCTGTTATATATAATACAATTATCTATAAAATATGGTCGATTAAAGGTATCATCTAATACAATTATCAAAAATGTAGTAAAATTTACTGAAAATGTAGGAAAATTGGCAATAAAACAGTTGTTGATTTGCTGTTTTGTTCACGCATCGTTGTCAATATAACGGAATTTGATGCGACTGTCATACAAGTGAGAGGTTGGCTACCCATAAAACCAGGTTCAATCCACCATTTTCTACATACGAAAATGCCTGTACCAAGTCAGGAATATGACAGTTGTTATCCATTCGTTTGATGTGTTTGAACTTTTGATTTTGCCATTTGATTGAGGACTTTCCTTTTGAATTTTCCTCGGAGTTCAGTATTTTTGTGATTTTACTTTTACATTTAATACAATTATCTATGAAATATGGTGGATTTAAGGTATCATCTAATACAATTATCAAAAAGTGGTAAAATTTACCTAAAAATGTAGTAAAATTCTCAATACAACAGTTGTTGATTTGCTATTACATTTAATACAATTATCTATGAAATATGGTCGATTTAAGGTATCATCTAATACAATTATCAAAAAAGTGGTAAAATTTACTGAAAAATGTAAAAATAGTTATCAAAGGTACAAGGATTATAATTTAGTACACCAGACGTGCGTTTCGTCTACATAAGACTTGCCAATCAAGTACTGTCGATTTGCTGTTACATTTAATACAATTATCTATAAAATATGATCGATTTAATATAATACCTAATACACTATCTTAAAAAGTGGCGAAATCTTGTAAGATCTAAATCTAATGAAGGTATCGTAAAAAATGACTGATTTAGATAACATCAATCACAATTATCAAAAAATTGGTAACATTTACTGAAAATGTAGAAAAATTGTCAATAAAGCAGTTGTAGATTTGCTGTTTTATTTAACACGATTATCTATCTGTCTAACATAATATCTTATACATTATCTTCAAAAGTGGCAAAATCTTGTAAAATTTTAATCTTATGCAGGTATCGTACAAAAGTGACCAATTTAAGGTAACATCAAATACAATAAAAAAAAAAAAAAAAACGGTATCATTTACTAGAAAATGTAGTGAAATTGTCAATAATGCAGTTGTAGTTTTGCTGTTACATTTAATACAATTATCTTTAAAATATGGTCGATTTAAGGTATCATATAATACCATTATCTTTAGAAAGTGAACGATTTAAGGTAACATCAAAAACCATTATCAAAAAGTGATAGAATTTACTAAAAATGTAATAAAATTGTCAATAAAACAGTTGTTGATTTGCTGTTATATTTAATACAATTATCTATGAAATATGGTCGATTTAAGGTATCAACAAATGCAATCATCATAAAAGTGGTATAATTTACTGAAAATTGTAAAAATAGTTATCAAAGGTACAAGGATTATAATTTAGTACACCAGACGTGCGTTTCGTCTACATAAGACTTGCCAATCAAGTACTGTAGATTTGCTGTTGCATTTAATACAATTATCTATAAAATATGATCGATTTAATAGAATACCTAATAAACTATCTTAAAAGTGGCGAAATCTTGTAAGATCTAAATTTAATGAGGGTATCGTAAAAAGTGACCGATTTAGATAACACCATATTTTATAGATAATTGTATTAAATATAACAGCAAACCTTGAACTGCCTAATTAACAAGTTAACTATATTTTCAGTTCATTTTACCACTTTATGATAATTGTATTAGTTGATACCTTTAATCGACCTTATTTATAGATAATTGTATTAAATGTAACAGGAAACCTACAACTGCATTTTGACAATTTTTCTACATTTTCAGTAAATTTTACCAATTTTTGATAATTGTAATTGATGTTATCTAAATCGGTCACTTTTTACGATACCTGCATAAGATTAAGATTTTACAAGATTTCGCTACTTTTGAAGATAACGTATTAGATATTATGTTAGACAGATAGATAATCGTCTTAAATATAACAGCAAATCTACAACTGCTTTATTGACAATTTTACTACATTTTTCAGTAAATTTTACCACTTTTTGATAATTGTATTAGATGATACCTTAAATCCACCATATTTCATAGATAATTGTATTAAATGTAACAGCAAATCAACAACTGTTTAATTGACAATTTTACTACATTTTCAGTAAATTTTACTACATTTTTGATAATTGTATTAGATGATACCTTTAATCGACCATATCTTATAGATAATTGTATTAAATATAACAGCAAACCTTGAACTGCCTAATTAACAAGTTTACTATATTTGTCAGTTCATTTTACCACTTTATGATAATTGTATTAGTTGATACCTTAAATCGACCTTATTTTATAGATAATTGTATTAAATGTTACAGGAAACCTACAACTGCATTTTTGACAATTTTCTACATTTTCAGTAAATTTTACCAATTTTTGATAATTGTAATTGATGTTATCTAAATCGGTCACTTTTTACGATACCTTCATTAGATTTAGATCTTACAAGATTTCGCCACTTTTAATGTATTAGGTATTAAATTAAATCGATCATATTTTATAGATAATTGTATTAAATGTAACAGCAAATCTACAGTACTTGATTGGCAAGTCTTATGTAGACGAAACGCACGTCTGGTGTACTAAATTATAATCCTTTACCTTTGATAACTATTTTACATTTTCAGTAAATTATACCGCTTTTTGATGATTGTATTAGATGAGATCTTAAATCGACCATATTTCATAGATAATTGTATTAAATATAACAGCAAATCAACAACTGTTTTATTGACAAATTTATTACATTGTTTAGTAAATTGTATCACTTTTGATAATTGTATTTGAAGTTACCTTAAATCGTTCACTTTTTCAAGATAATGGTATTATATGATACCTTAAATTCGACCATATTTTAAAGATAAGTGTATTAAATGTAACAGCAAAACTACAACTGCATTATTGACAATTTTACTACATTTTCTAGTAAATGATACCATTTTTTAATTGTATTTAATGTTACCTTAAATTGGTCACTTTTTACGATACCTGCATAAGATTAAGATTTTACAAGATTTTGCCACTTTTGAAGATAACGTATTAGATATTATGTAGACAGATAGACAATCGTGTTAAATATAACAGCAAATCTACAACTGCTTTATTGACAATTTTACTACATTTTTCAGTAAATTTTACCACTTTTTGATAATTGTATTAGATGATACCTTAAATCCACCATATTTCATAGATAATTGTATTGAATGTAACAGCAAATCAACAACTGTTTTATTGACAATTTTACTACATTTTAAGGTAAATTTTACTACTTTTTGATAATTGTATTAGATGATACCTTTAATCGACCATATTTTATAGATAATTGTATTAAATTTAACAGCAAACCTTGAACTGCTTAATTAACAAGTTAACTATATTTTCAGTTCATTTTACCACTTTATGATAATTGTATTACTTGATACCTTAAATCGACCTTATTTTATAGATAATTGTATTAAATGTAACAGCAAATCTACAACTGGATTGTTGACAATTTCACTACATTTTCTAGTAAATGATACCATTTCTTTTAATTGTATTTGATGTTACCTTAAATTGGTCACTTTTTACGATAACTGCAGAAGATTAAGATTTTACAAGATTTCGCCACTTTTGAAGATAACGTATTAGATACTATGTAGACAGATAGATAATCGTGTTAAATATAACAGCAAATCTACAACTCCTTTATTGACAATTTTACTACATTTTTCAGTAAATTTTACCACTTTTTGATAATTGTATTATATGATACCTTAAATCCACCATATTTCATAGATAATTGTATTGAATGTAACAGCAAATCTACAACTGCTTTACTGACAATTTTACTACATTGTTCAGTAAATTTTACCACTTTTTGATAATTGTATTAGATGATACCTTAAATCGACCATATTTCATAGATAATTGTATTAAATGTAACAGCAAATCAACGACTGTTTTATTGACAATTTTACTATATTTGTAAGTAAATTTTACTACCTCTGATAATTGTATTAGATGATACCTTTAATGGACCATATTTTATAGATAATTGTATTAAATATAACAGCAAACCTTGAACTGCCTAATTAACAAGTTAACTATATTTTCAGTTCATTTTACCACTTGATGATAATTGTATTAGTTGATACCTTAAATCGACCTTATTTTATAGATAATTGTATTAAATGTAACAGCAAAACTACAACTGGATTATTGACAATTTAACTATATTTTCTAGTAAATGATACCATTTTTTTAATTGTATTTGATGTTACCTTAAATTGGTCACTTTTTACGATACCTGCATAAGATTAAGATTTTTACAAGATTTCGCCACTTTTGAAGATAATGTATTAGATATTATGTAGACAGATAGATAATCGTGTTAAATATAACAGCAAATCTACAACTGCTTTCTTGACAATTTTACTACATTTTCAGTAAATTTTACCACTTTTTGATAATTGTATTAGATGATACCTTAAATCGACCATATTTCATAGATACTTGTATTAAATATAACAGAAAATTAACAACTGTTTTATTGACAAATTTATTACATTGTTTAGTAAATTCTATCAATTTTTGATAATTGTATTTGATGTTACCTTAAATCGTTCACTTTTTCAAGATAATGGTATTATATGATACCTTAAATCGACCATATTTTAAAGATAATTGTATTAAATGTAACAGCAAAACTACAACTGCATTATTGACAATTTTACTACATCTTCTAGGAAATGATACCATTTTTTAAATGGTATTTGATGTTACCTTAAATTGGTCACTTTTTACGATACCTGCATAAGATTAAGATTTTACAAGATTTCGCAACTTTTGAAGATAACGTATTAGAAATTATGTTAGACAGATAGATAATCGTGTTAAATATAACAGCAAATCTACAACTGCTTTATTGACAATTTTATTACATTTTATGTGAATTTTACTACATTTTGGATAATTGTATTAGATGATACCTTTAATCGACCATATTTTATAGATAATTGTATTAAATATAACAGCAAACCTTGAACTGCCTAATTAACAAGTTTACTATATTTGTCAGTTCATTTTACCACTTTATGATAATTGTATTAGTTGATACCTTAAATCGACCTTATTTTATAGATAATTGTATTAAATGTAATAGAAAACCTACAACTGCATTTTGACAATTTTTCTACATTTTCAGTAAATTTTACCAATTTTTTGATAATTGTAATTGATTTTATCTAAATCGGTCACTTTCTTACGATACCTTCATTAGATTTAGATCTTACAAGATTTCGCCACTTTTAATGTATTAGGTATTATATTAAATCGATCATATTTTATAGATAATGGTATTAAATGTAACAGCAAATCTACAGTACTTGATTGGCAAGTCTTATGTAGATGAAACGCACGTCTGGTGTACTAAATTATAATCCTTGTACCTTTGATAACTATTTTTACATTATTCAGTAAATTATACCACTTTTATGATTATTGTATTAGATGATACCTTAAATCGACCATATTTCATAGATAATTGTATTAAATATAACAGGAAATCAACAAATGTTTTATTGACAATTTTATTACAGTTTTAGTAAATTCTATTACTTTTTGATAATTGTAATTGATGTTATCTAAATCGGTCACTTTTAACGATACCTTCATTAGATTTAGATCTTACAAGATTTCGCCACTTTTTAAGATAATGTATTAGGTATTATATTAAATCGACCATATTTTAAAGATAATTGTATTAAATGTAACAGCAAAACTACAACTGCATTATTGACAATTTTACTACATTTTCTAGTAAAATGATAGCATTTTTTTATTGTATTTGATGTTACCTTAAATTGGTCACTTTTTACGATACCTGCATAAGATTAAGATTTTTACAAGATTTCGCCACTTTTGAAGATAATGTATTAGATATTATGTAGACAGATAGATAATCGTGTTAAATATAACAGCAAATCTACAACTGCTTTCTTGACAATTTTACCACATTTTCAGTAAATTTTACCACTTTTTGATAATTGTATTAGATGATACCTTAAATCGACCATATTTCATAGATAATTGTATTAAATATAACAGAAAATTAAGAACTGTTTTATTGACAAATTTATTACATTGTTTAGTAAATTCTATCACTTTTTGATAATTGTATTTGATGTTACCTTAAATCGTTCACTTTTTCAAGATAAAGGTATTATATGATACCTTAAATCGACCATATTTTAAAGATAATTGTATTAAATGTAACAGCAAAACTACAACTGCATTATTGACAATTTTACTACATCTTCTAGGAAATGATACCATTTTTTAAATGGTATTTGATGTTACCTTAAATTGGTCACTTTTTACGATACCTGCATAAGATTAAGATTTTACAAGATTTCGCAACTTTTGAAGATAACGTATTAGAAATTATGTTAGACAGATAGATAATCGTGTTAAATATAACAGCAAATCTACAACTGCTTTATTGACAATTTTATTACATTTTATGTAAATTTTACTACATTTTGGATAATTGTATTAGATGATACCTTTAATCGACCATATTTTATAGATAATTGTATTAAATATAACAGCAAACCTTGAACTGCCTAATTAACAAGTTTACTATATTTGTCAGTTCATTTTACCACTTTATGATAATTGTATTAGTTGATACCTTAAATCGACCTTATTTTATAGATAATTGTAGTAAATGTGACAGGAAACCTACAACTGCATTTTGACAATTTTCTACATTTTCAGTAAATTTTACCAATTTTTGATAATTGTAATTGATGTTATCTAAATCGGTCACTTTTTACGATACCTTCATTAGATTTAGATCTTACAAGATTTCGCCACTTTTTAATATATTAGGTATTATATTAAATCGATCATATTTCATAGATAATTGTATTAAATGTAACAGCAAATCTACAGTACTTATTTGGCAAGTCTTATGTAGACGAAACGCACGTCTGGTGTACTAAATTATAATCCTTGTACCTTTGATAACTATTTTTACATTTTCAGTAAATTATACCGCTTTTTGATGATTGTATTAGATGAGACCTTAAATCGACCATATTTCATAGATAATTGTATTAAATATAACAGCAAATCAACAACTGTTTTATTGACAAATTTATTACATTGATTAGTAAATTCTATCACTTTTGATAATTGTATTTGATGCTACCTTAAATCGTTCACTTTTTCAAGATAATGGTATTATATGATACCTTAAATCGACCATATTTTAAAGATAATTGTATCAAATGTAACAGCAAAACTACAACTGCATTATTGACAATTTCACTACATTTTCTAGTAAATGATACCATTTTTTTAATTGTATTTAATGTTACCTTAAATTGGTCACTTTTTACGATACCTGCATAAGATTAAGATTTTACAAGATTTCGCCACTTTTGAAGATAACGTATTAGATATTATGTAGACAGATAGATAATCGTGTTAAATATAACAGCAAATCTACAACTGCTTTATTGACAATTTTACTACATTTTTCAGTAAATTTTACCACTTTTTGATAATTGTATTAGATGATACCTTAAATGGACCCTTTTCATAGATAATTGTATTAAATGTAACGGCAAATCAACAACTGTTTTATTGACAATTTTACTACATTTTTCAGTAAATTTTACTACTCTTTTGATAATTGTATTAGATGATTCCTTTAATCGACCATATTTTATAGATAATTGTATTAAATATAACAGCAAACCTTGAACTGCCTAATTAACAAGTTAACTATATTTTTCATTTCATTTTATTACTTTATGATAATTGTATTAGTTGATACCTGAAATCGACCTGATTTTATTGATAATTGTATTAAATGTAATAGAAAACCTACAACTGCATTTTGACAATTTTCTATATTTTCAGTAAATTTTACCAATTTTTGATAATTGTAATTGATTTTATCTAAATCGGTCACTTTCTTACGATACCTTCATTAGATTTAGATCTTACAAGATTTCGCCACTTTTAATGTATTAGGTATTATATTAAATCGATCATATTTTATAGATAATGGTATTAAATGTAACAGCAAATCTACAGTACTTGATTGGCAAGTCTTATGTAGATGAAACGCACGTCTGGTGTACTAAATTATAATCCTTGTACCTTTGATAACTATTTTTACATTATTCAGTAAATTATACCACTTTTATGATTATTGTATTAGATGATACCTTAAATCGACCATATTTCATAGATAATTGTATTAAATATAACAGGAAATCAACAAATGTTTTATTGACAATTTTATTACATTTTTAGTAAATTCTATTACTTTTTGATAATTGTAATTGATGTTATCTAAATCGGTCACTTTTAACGATACCTTCATTAGATTTAGATCTTACAAGATTTCGCCACTTTTAAGATAATGTATTAGGTATTATATTAAATCGACCATATTTTAAAGATAATTGTATAAAATGTAACAGCAAAACTACAACTGCATTATTGACAATTTTACTACATTTTCTAGTAAAATGATAGCATTTTTTATTGTATTTGATGTTACCTTAAATTGGTCACTTTTTACGGTACCTGGATAAGATTAAGATTTTACAAGATTTCGCCACTTTTGAAGATAATGTATTAGATATTATGTTAGATAGATAGATAATCGTATTAAAAATAACAGCAAATCGACAACTGCTTTATTGACAATTTTACTACATTTTTCAGTAAATTTTACCTCTTTTTGATAATTGTAATTGATGATACCTTAAATCGACCATATTTCATAGATAATTGTATTAAATGTAACAGCAAATCAACAACTGTTTTATTGACAATTTTACTACATTTTTATTAAATTCTATCACTTTCTGATAATTGTATTTGATGTTACCTTAAATCGTTCACTTTTTCAAGATAATGGTATTATACGATACCTTAAATCGACCATATTTTTGATAATTGTATTAAATGTAACAGCAAAACTACAACTGCATTATTGACAATTTTACTACATTTTCTAGTAAAATGATAGCATTTTTTTATTGTATTTGATGTTACCTTAAATTGGTCACTTTTTACGATACCTGCATAAGATTAAGATTTTACAAGATTTCGCCACTTTTGAAGATAATGTATTAGATCTTATGTTAGATAGATAGATAATCGTATTAAAAATAACAGCAAATCTACAACTGCTTTATTGACAATTTTACTACATTTTCAGTAAATTTTACCACTTTTTGATAATTGTATTAAATGATACCTCAAATCGACCATATTTCATAGATAATTGTATTAAATGTAACAGGAAATCAACGACTGTTTTATTGACAATTTTACTACATTTTTAGGTAAATTTTACTACTTTTTGGATAATTGTATTAGATGATACCTTTAATCGACCATATTTTATAGATAATTGTATTAAATATAACAGCAAACCTTGAACTGCCTAATTAACAAGTTTACTATATTTTCAGTTCATTTTACCACTTGATGATAATTGTATTAGATGATACCTTAAATCGACCTTATTTTATAGATAATTGTATTAAATGTAACAGAAAACCTACACCTGCATTTTTGACATTTTTCTACATTTTCAGTAAATTTTACCAATTTTTGATAATTGTAATTAATGTTATCTAAATCGGTCACTTTTTTACGATACCTGCATTAGATTTAGATCTTACAAGATTTCGCCACTTTTTAAGATAATGTATTAGGTATTATATGAAATCGATCATATTTTATTGATAATTGTATTAAATGTAACAGCAAATCTACAGTACTTGATTGGCAAGTCTTATGTAGACGAAACGCACGTCTGGTGTACTAAATTATAATCCTTGTACCTTTGATAACTATTTTTACATTTTTCAGTAAATTATACCACTTTTTTGATGATTGTATTAGATGATACCTCAAATCGACCATATTTCATAGATAATTGTATTAAATATAACAGCAAATCAACAACTGTTTTATTGACAATTTTACTACATTTTTAGTAAATTCTATCACTTTTGATAATTGTATTTGATGTTACCTTAAATCGTTCACTTTTTCAAGATACCTTCATAAGATTAAGATTAAACAAGATTTTACAATTTTAAGATTATGTATTATATATCATATTAAATCGGCCGTTTTTTTTCAGATAACTTTATTAGATGTAACCTTAAATCTGTAACTATTTTATTGATAATTGTATAACATTTTAAGATTCAACCACTTTTTTTATAGATAACGTATGATATGTTACCTTAAATCGACCTTTTCTTATAGATAATTATTTCAAATGACATATTCAAGTGGCTACTATCTTTTATGATAATTATATTACACTTTACAAGATTCAACCAATTTTACATATAACTGTATAAGAAGTAACCTTAAAGCAGTCACTTTCTTTGTTTTTATTATAGGATATTTTAAAATGAATTCAACAAATTGTTATTGATAGTTGCATTAGATGTAACCTTAAATCGACCATGTTTTATAGATAATTGAATTAGATGTAACAACAAAACCTGCCGCTGCTTTATTGATGATTTTACTACATTTTACAGTAAATCTGACCACTTTTTTATCAATGTATTACATGCTACCTGAAATCGGTAATTTTTCCAGTTTACTTTATTAAATGTAACATTAAATCGGCCACTTTATTGATAATAGTATTACATTTTTACAAGTTATAACGATTTTTTAAAGAAAATGTATTAGATGTTAACTTAAATCGACCTTTTTTTATAGATAATTGTTTCAGATGAAATATTCGACAAGCACCTTTTCTCTTGTTGATTACATTTGACTTTAAAAGATTCTATCGCTTTAAATAGATTATTGTTTTACAAATGTATACGTAACCTTAATCTGTCACTTTCTCTATAGATTTTTTTAACAAATTTAATTTTCGGTTTAATTTCTATCAATGAGTTTGACCCTCCCATTGTTATCTTTCATCCCTCTTTTTCAATAGATTCAAAATTTTTTTATCGATAGTTGTAGAAAAAGTAACCTTGCACCTACCACAGTTTTGTAGACTAATTGTACAATTTTTCAGCAAATTTTACTACTTTTTTGATAATTGTATGAGATGATACCTTAGATCGACCATATTTTATAGAAAATTGTATCAAATGTAACAGCAAATCTACAACAGCTTTATTAACAATTTTACTACATTTTTCAGTAAATTTTATCACTTTTTGTTTATATCAAACTAGTTCATTAAGCTTTCATAATCTGTCTGAACTGTATCAGGTTGAGGATCGTATATATCAATAAACGTTTCTTGTTATATATAATGTTAATAGCTGAGATATCTTATTTACTGGTTCGTGATACCTTATTAAAATTAATACCATTTTTACAATAAATAGCCGTCCCATCGTGCCTCTCGTGACGAAGACAGAGAACATATATCCTTGTACATCTATAAAGTCTTAACTCAGTTGAACAAAAAGTTTCCTGTAAAAACCTGATGTCAGGCATATGGTTAACAGAAAACTAGGTGCCATAAAAATTTTGGTGTATGGGCTTTAAGTTCCTGGCAATTCTATTTAAAAGAGATATTCTGAACAAAACTTTACTTATATAAGTTTATTAATCGCATTGTAAGATTAAGTGGATGAATTTCAAACCCAAAAATTTTCTCAACTAAATCTGAAATGTAAATAAATTGGGCATTTTCTTCCTTGATACCAGGTAATTTCTTAAGTAATAAATACTAAAATATATTTAATAGTTTGGTTTAAACATATTTTATTGTTCTAAAATGAAAGACGGATTAGACACAAGTTTTTCAACCTTGTAACGTCCTCTCTATATTTGATATCTTTGGGCTCTTTCGGAAGGGGAGATTCATTAAATTTAGTTTAGGAAGATTTTTGTCTAGTTTTTTTTTTTTTTTGATTTCGTGTTTAACTTCTGTTCGTGCCTCATTAAAACTGCACTTTTCTTTAGCAACCTTTGTTATTATATCAATATTTTCTATCCTCTTGGGGCAGTCTTTATCTGAGGCGGGATGTTACCCATAACAATTTATACACTTGGGAGGTTTATTAGTATTTGTTGTTATATGTGATCCACCACATCTGACACAAATTTCTTAATCGTACATTCATTTTACATGTCGCCGAAACCTTGACACTCAAAACACTGAACAGGTTTAACAAAAATCTGCACATTATACAATCTAAAGCTAAGATTAACTTCTCTCTCTTTTAGCATAGTTCACCATTTCGTTTAATTTGTAAACATTATATTATATTGGTGTTCTATAACTACACCCGACAGAAGAAGAACTAATTTGTGAATATTTACTCTGATTTCCCAGTCACCTAATTTGTTAATCTTTTTTACTCATTTTAAATTGAGTAATGTCAAAACACTCTAAAAATAAATTACTTAAGTACCTGTTTTGGTATTATTTAAAAAGAAATTAATCATACCAACAGATTTGTTAACGTTTTTTGTATTAAAATTGTTTTTTAGGCCCAGTTTAATTTCTGTTTTAATACAAGTAACAACAGCGAAAAACTTCTTCGCTTTGATCACCACAGTTTTTGCCACCCCTAATCTCCTTCTAGTATGAGCTTTTTTAACAGTACTTTGCAAACTCTCACAGTAACTTTAAACCAGGAGAGCTGCATCAATCTTTACTGCTGAAGCAGAAGCAATAATTTTGGCTTTGAAATTTATTGCTTCTTCAGATAAATCCAAATTTATTATATGTTCTGATTCATTTTGATGCTTACAAGCTATTCAAAATACTAAAATTAAAAACCCAACAATTCTCATAATTTTATATGTAATGAGGAATTTAAAAATTCTTCTTAAAGAAATAATATTTCTATGGGTGCCGAGTCATGTTGGAATCCATGGAAACACAGCTGTAGACCTTGAGGCAAAGAATGCCCTCGGTGACACTTGATCTTACTGTGATATATCATATACCGATTTTAAATCTAATATTAGAGAATATGTTTTTAATATTGTGAAAAATGAATGGAGTAAGAGAGATGGTAACAAATTACATGAAATTAAACCCTTATTTAGGTAAACCTTTTAATAATTTTATGTACAGAAAAGATCAGTGTGTTATTTCTAGATGCAGAATTGGTCATACTAAAGTGACACACGAGTATCTTTTGAAAAATAAAGATGAACCACAATGTGTACCTTGCAACTGCAAGTATACTATTAAACATGTGTTAATTAATTGTATTGACTTTGCTGATATTCGTAAGAAGCATTTCAATGTCAATAATATGTATGATTTATTTGATAATGTTCCATTTACAAATATTGTTTCATTGTTAAAAGAAATTGGAATATATTATAAAATATAAAAATATGTTGTTATATTTAAACGATTTTAATTTTTATCACGTTATCTTTGTCTTGATATTTATCTGTAAATAATCAATTTGCTTTAGTCTAGAACTTTTTTTTTTGAAAGACCTTTGGTCTGATTTAAAAAAATATACCTTAAATTGTTATAATATTCGAATTAGCTCTCCCCGCGATATAGTCTTTCTGTGCTAATTCGGCGTAAAGCAAACAACAATCAATTAATCACAAAACCAGGAGATATGTTAATCATCCCTTTTTTATGACGTTGTGTTTGCCAGTTATGGACTTCTTCATTTTCGGACATACTGAGTAAAGTCAGTGCTCGACCTAAAACCAGAAGAATCCACATCAGAATTTAAATTTTTCTGTGGATTACTTACATAAGTATCATGTAGAGTGTCGATGTACTGTTCCAAGAGAATCGACCTCATACTCATTCCCTGAAAAATGCCTTGCAACATGCCACCTACGGACTTCTCAAAGAGTTGTTGCAAGGGTTTATAACGTGCAAAGAGCGTGTATATACACGAAGCATCGGATTTAACGTCCCCATTCTGACCGGACGTGACTGCGAACTTAATACATCCCGCACAGGCAAATGGACGCCCCAATTCGGCAAGCGTTTTACTGCCGGTCGGGAAAAGACCAAGTGTGCGGGAGGTATCAAGTTCGCAGTCACGTCCGGTCAGAATGGGGACGTTAAATCCGATGCCTTGTGTAAAGAGAGTGCCACGCTCTTTGCACATTAGAAACCCTTGCAACAACTCTTTGAGGGGTCCGTAGATGGCCTTTTACAAGGCAAAATTTCTGTGTCTATCCAATATACCCTCATTTTCCAGTGGCAGTCCAAATTTCCCCGACCATTATCCCAAAGGGCCTCTAATATGACAAGACCTATCTATTTTATTTATTGTGAACTTGTTCTCGTCCTGAATTTGCCACTGGACGTTAAGCAACCAACAATCAATCAGTCAATGTTTCGCAGACTCATACAACATTTGTATTAGCATTTTTAATGTCTTGAAACTTTTAAAACTTTTTCAATGTTGTTGTACCCCTATTTTTGACACTTTGTTCAAGCATCTTTGTCAATTTAATGGAATGTGATGCGACTGTTATACAAGTGAAAGGTCAAGAGCTATAAAACCAGGTTCAATCCAGCATTTTCTATTCTAGAAAATGAAAAATCAATTTCGTGGTTAAAAACTATTAAATTTGACATCATTTGCTCCATTTTGTAATTAAATAACTTCAAAAACGTTAGAAAATGTGGAATTTTGACTTTCGGTTAAAGTGACTGGGAATTCGTAATACAATAATGTGCCAATATGTTTCTGGGTCACATTTATTCATATCTCAATCAATGCAAAGTTTAAGGATGAAATTGTGTCACTTATTTTCAGACTGGAGGATTACCTCTGCGTTGACTTGAGTTATCATTGATATGTTCATAATTATAAATTAAAAGTTAGCAAAAAATAGAATTTTTGAAAAACTAAGGCTTTTCTACTCTACCTTAGCTGTATTTGGCAAACCTTTTAGGAATTTTTGGTCCTCAATGCTCTTTAACTTCGTACTTTATTTGGTCGTTAAAACATATTTTGATTTTAGCGTCACTGATGAGTCTTTTGTAGACACAACGCGCGTCTGGCGTAAATATAAAATTTTAATCCTGGTATCTATGAAGAGTTTATTTGATAGAATTATTGTCTGCATCACATGCTACGTTTTTGTTTACACGCTGGTTACAGCGCCACCACGAAATTTTCAGATTATGTCCCCTTTCCCGCGTGACCACCGGAAGTAACTCTTCAACGTCACTGGCTTTCCCACTGTAACCGCTAAACCATCATCATACACAACGCTCATAACCTCTTCTTAATGGTTGAACAATTCCCTGCCTGTTAGAAATCAACAAATTTTGTAACAGGATAGTATTTTATTTAAACGAGATTTTTTATAAAAATCAATCCACAGACAAAAATTTGTATTTAAAAAAAACATACAAAATTAACCACAAGTAAAATGTGCAAAATTAAAGTGTGCTGATACTCAGGTCTACTAAAAAAAGCTGCTGTTAGTTAATCAAACACTGAATCTGGGAATTTTAAAGTGTGAAAAATGTCTTGTCATAGTCAAAGTTTTAACAATATTGACCAGACACGAGATAATTAAATGAACTAAAGTCTGACTGGATTTTTAAAATTCCTACCTACTACAAGAATTCTACTAAACTTAATTTATTCCTACTAGAAAATCTTTCTACATGGAATCTTTTTAATCATCTTAAACTTGATTCTGGTTTCCTAATAACGCACATTTTGCAACCAAGTAATAATTTTTTTGTCATGATGACGTCAGTGTTTTTGTGTGATTGAAATTGTTGATGTAGCATTTAAGACATTTTAAAATATTTTTCACAGTTGTTAGGCATATAGTAACTACTAACATCATCGGATAGCAAAGTTTTAGCACACGATATGGCTGTGTCGGATATGATGTAGGCACCAATTCTTCCAATGGTAGTATGTTTACGAGTTTTATTTCTCTATATTTTCATTAGGTCTGCAAATAAAAAATGTTATACCATTAATATAAACAAAGGGTACATTCATTGAAATATCATTCCTGCTGTATGGACAGCGATTTAATGTTGAAAGTCTTAGAGATCAAATGTTTTACTGAAGGCATTACAGATTCTTAGGGTTAAGGTGAATATGTCCTGCAGAGTCCAACTTCTACACTGAAAATATAATCACTTTAATGACTGTAGGACAAAATTGGACTATGACCGAAATCTAACCCTACGTGTAATACACACCTCTATCTGAGAATCGAATTTGATTGATCATGACCCTCAGTTCATATTGGTGATGTATTACTACCATATTTTCTATTTTACATTCCATTGATTTTTGGATGTGTTCGAGTGTGCCGTGTCTTATTTCTTTCATTTCTATTTAATCTCCCAAACAATCATCTTTAATGAAGCCGGTCCTTTGAAACAAAGATGTTTATCTCCTTTCAAAATTTGTGTATTGTGTTATGCTTCGGTCCAACTCGCTTGGCTTCTTGCAGTGTTAGAGAGTAGTACGGCATACAAGCGTTCCTAGTCCATTTTCGTATGTCTGCACACAATTCTTATGTCTTTAATGTGTTTGTCATAGCTCTTCTTGAATGATTACCACCTATGGTTTCCATATTACAAGTTTGTATATTATTTGGAATATCAGATAACCCAGGTATGTTTATCAATAAGTCAGATAACTGAGTTCGGATCGTTGAATGAACTACTGTATACAGCAATGTCAATACCATGCTTGTGTAGACAAACACATATGATATATAAGAGCTTGTCTCTCGAGACATTTAAGTATCGTCTATATTTTTATTGTCGAATATAATGGTTGAATCTTGTAAAATATGAGAATATTATCAATAACGAATTAACGAATTAAAAAAATAAGACTCCACAGTCAAAACATAAACAAAATGTTTATTTCAAAAACTTTATATAAGGTATTCTACATCCTGATAAAGCTTCTGTTGCAGTTTATGAAATATATAAAGTAATAACAACAATTATAATTGCTGTATAATCATTAGAATTCTTTATAAACTTATGTATAACAGTATAAAAATTTACAATATACAAAAACAGAAACTATGAACAAACCCTTTTTGATAGTCTTTGCAAACAGGGCATAGGCATTTGTACCCCCGCAATCCACTCGTTATACAAAAAACTGACCAAATGACCTTTTCCTGTGTCGTTTGCGTTTTGAATCATTAAGAGAAAGAAAGGTTGTTATTGAATATGAGGATATGCAACTTATCAAATTATATGTAATATTTCTTTGCTTTAGCAAGGAAATGTATGATATATTTTATTCTGATTTGTGTTTTTACAATTGCTAAAGTTTGCTAATTCACGAAAATCGCATGTCGCTTTTTGCCGTTTATTATTTCGGGATGTCCTGCTGACTGCTACAAAGATCTCATCTATGAAACTAAAAGTTTTTTGAAATTTAAATAAACATATTATTCATTAAAAACAACTCTGGCTGAAGCCGTTCTATATATTTAAATTGAAAAAATGTAAATTGCTTTTGTCTCAAAACATATACTAACTTCCGTAACTTTTATCTTTTTTCTTCTGTTTTATTGAAACAATCAGAATTGAGGTACATACTTTTAGCTGAATCTTTTCAAAATCATCATACTATCAGGTGAAATAGGTATCAATTATGTCAAAACAAGAGACGTTGTGTAAAAATGATCAAAAGTTACTTCTATGGTTGTCTCATTTAAGACAGTAACTTCCGTAACGGCTTTTATTGTCGGTTACCTTCTTCGATTATACTTTTTCTTACATTGGCAATAAAGACTCTGTTCATATTTTTAATTTTCCTTATTGTAGGTTTATTTTCCTTTGATGAATAAGAAAAATTAAGTTCTTTCCTTTATAAATATAACATCCGTAACTTTTAACTTCCGTAACATGAATTTACGGAATTGATTGACGAAACCGGGTTTGTACTATACGTACGGGGACTTAATTTCAACGTTACGCCGGTCAGATGAAACAGAAAGCAGACAACTTTTTTTTTTTTTGGAATACAGTATAATTTAGTGAATGGAGCAATTGAATAATTAAGTAAGTATTGGATTAATGTTTGCAATGTTAATAAAAATATAATTGATGAGGTTAAAAAGGAGATTTTCCTTAAATCAAACGCTGAAACCATCCTTAAACAATAAACCACATTTCGTCTGCTAACTACCGGTGAAATGGGAAATTTTCAAGCACAGAAAATATTGACCAGGCCGTTACGGCAGTTATTTTGAAATAAACAAACAATAGTGCATCATTCTAGGACAACCATATTAATGTTTTTTTTTGTCGTTTTGGTCAATTTTTTCACAAAAACTTTCTTGTGATGTTTAATATCAAAAATACTTGTCTTTCCCACTATCAAAATGCAGACTCATGGACCTTAAGTCATTGTATGCGTGGTAATTTTTGTTTGAAATATATTCTGAAGGTAACAAACCATTTTTTTTTATAATGCTTATTATAGTACTTGTTTCTAAAGCTATATACATGATATCTGAGAAAATTACACAACCAATTAGTGTCTGTATATTATCCATGTGTGGTTTTACTCCTCAAAGCACATCGTTACGGAAGTTAAATGCCCGTTACGTATGTTAAATAAAATGAATACTATATATAAAGTGAAATCAAATGTTCTTTACACCTAAAACTAAACTAAATTTTGTTTCCCTTTCTGTCACAGGTATGCCACTTTCAAATGCAGAGAGACAAAAGCGATGGAGGGAGCGCCAGAAAGAAAAAGATATTAACAAGTTCTTAGATACAGAAAGGAAAAGAAAAAGTGAATCATATATTCCTATTGCCAATTTAGGCAAGAAGGCCCAAAAGAAGAGACAAAAAGAAGTAAGAGATCGTGTGAAACAACATTATGAAAGAAAAAGGCTTGCAAAAATGTCCGTAATAAATATGCCAGATGAAGGCCCTAGCACATCAACGAGAAAATCAACTAGTCTACAGAAGAGAGATGTTCTTTTAGTCAAATTTCCTTCATATGAAAGAAAAGGACACTATACGAGAAAACGTTATAAGAGATCTCTAAGAAACGCCTACCGTAAAATACAAGAATAAGAATGTAAAAATGACAAATTGGTTCGCGGCAATAAACGTATACAGAAAAGAATTGAAAGACTAGCAAAACAAAAAATAAGTCAATCTTCAGATGCCGATAATGAAACTAGTATTGCGCCTGAAACAGAGTCCTTGACAACACCACCAAACTCACCAAATATGACTCCACGATCAAAACAGATGCTCTCCTAAAAAGACTAAAACTTAATCCAACAGGAAGAAAAATACTTCGAAAAAGACTTTTATTTGCCAACTGTATAACTAGAGATTTGAAAGAAGCTGTGGGTACTCTAAGTAAGGGCATAATGAAGAAACTACCATTTTTTACATCAAGAAAATATAGATTTATGTCTGAGCTAAATAGAAAAACTGGAATAGATAGAAAGAAAACGACAAAAAGAACTGAACCAACAAAGAAAGAGTCGGCAAAACTGAAACTGCAAGGGCAAGTTACGAATTTCTTAGAACGAGAAGACAACAGTTCAATACTTGTTGGAAAGAGGAAAAATGATGCTGTATATATTGACCAGATTGAGTACCAAAAGCGGATTTTGTCTGACTATATGCACAATCTGCACGATAAATTTCGTTTAGAAAATCCAGAGGTGAAAGTTTCCCAAGCAAAATTTTACCGTTCAAGACCAAACTATTTTCTTCTGGCCAATTTTGCATCGAGAAAAACATGTCTCTGTTCTAGACATCAAAACATGGCACTTAAATTAAAAGCTATGAGATCATTAGGATTGAATTTTTCTAAGAGTCCAGACTCATTTATTAAAGACCAGGATACAAATGAGAAACTAAGAAACACACTAGAGACTGGGCTACCTGAAGAGGTAAAGTTTACTCAGTGGAAAAAGTTTTAGATGGAAACAAACAAAGATGGAAAGAGATAGAAGAAACAGTAAAAAAAGATGAATTCATGACTATAATTGAAAACCAAACTACGGATTTCCGAAGTCATGTTGAGAGAGTAAAAACTCAGTATTCAGAAATGAGAAAAATTAAAGAGAAAAATTGCCAGAAAATGAAATAGTATTATGGATGGACTTTGCGGAAAATTTTGTGTGTACATCGGTTGAGGCAGTTCAGTCCTCGTATTGGAATCAATCTATGGTGAGTCTACATACAATGGTAGTATACTTCCCAAAGGATCATGGACAACGTTTACAAAGCTTTGTAGCTGTCTCTGATGTTCTGTCTCATAATGCTACAGTCGTATATACAATCTTGACAAAAATCATGCCTTTGCTGAAGATAGAATGCCAGACTCTAAAGACAGTCCATTATCTGACGGACTCGCCAACCAGTCAGTATCGTAACAAAACAATTTTCAAAATTTTTACGGATCATATTGAAGATTTTGGCGTTAATGGTAGGTGGAATTACCTTGAATCAGGACACGGCAAAGGCCCTTGCGATGGCTTAGGGGCTAGTATTAAACGAGGAGCCGATATGGCCATTAGACAAGGCAAATGCTTGATCCAAAATGCGGAGGATTTTTATGCTTGGTCGAAACAAACAGAAGAGAATGGAAGCAAGAAATTTTTATATTACAATCAGACCGATGTAGATGCTTGCAACGAGGTATTGCAACTCAGAGAAAAACCCATACCAATATCTGGAACATTTAAATTGGATGCTGTAGTTCTAACAAGTTCATCCACTATATGGACAAGAGACATGTCATGCTATTGTGACGAATGCCTAACGGATGTTAAAACGAGTACACATGGATGGGAAGAACATTTCATACATAATAGGCAACAAGATAACAATAGAAATCCGCATGACAATTCAACAATCGATGAAAACGAAGTAGCATATGTTTCTGGCGAACACCCGGAAGTACATGTAGATGAAACCGAACACATTTCAGACCCAGAACTAAAGTTGGAACAATCATACTGGGTTTCAGCTGTGTATGACGGAAGTTGGTACATTGGACAAATAGTGACAATAGATGAAGAAAATGACGTAGAAATAAACTTTCTAGAGAAGGCAGGAAAATATGGAAAAGCCTTCAAGAGGCCACAAACAAAAGACCAGATATAGATACAAAAAAATAAGATACTTACTGTATTGAAAGAACCAAGAACCGTAGGAAAATCGAAACGAATCAGATTTCAATTTGATGTAAAGGAATTAGATGAGATTGAAAAAAACATTCGATGAATGAATCTATCATTGTTTATTGTGTTTTCACTGATATTCTTGACCTCAGGTAATCTGTTGTGTTTGAAGACTGGTTTATAAAGGTAACCTCAGGTAATCTGTAGTGTAATGAGATTTGTTTAATAATGGTTACCTTCCCTTATGAAAAGAGAAACATTGCTGCAACCTTGCGGCAATCTTTTTAGTTCGCCAGAAGACCTGAAAGTTGTTCACCAGTGTTCGCCGCTAGCAGCGACCTTTCGGCAAACATATGTAAAAAGTTGCCGCAAGGTTGCAGCGAACTCTTAACTTTCTTAAATTGGAAGGAACTTTGTAAACAAACTTAAATGCAGTCCTAAAGTTTGCTGGAACTTCGCCGCAAAATTTATAGCATACTGAGCATGCTCCCTGTACTAATATCAAACTTCCTGCTTCTTTGATATTTTTCAATGCGACTGTTCTATGATGACGTTCGATTTGTATGGTTAGCCATTAGGATCATAACATGTAAAACTTTACCCGTAGACAATATTGTAAGAAATTATTTTTTACGGGTAATGTTAAAAGAATACACGTAGACTTGTTAAAAATCAAAATGCTTTTCATGGTTACGCGTAATTGTTGGAGCAAATCAGGAATGGGAAATAATTATGCGTAAAAAACCTAACGGCTAACTATAGACTTGCGACAAAGTGTTCCATTGTTTGCAAATTTTACGTTGACTATTCCGATGTGAATATGCCTTTTTTTATATAATTTAATTTACCACAGAGGTGGTTTTGTTAACTGTTTTCCTTTTTCAATATACGAACCTCGGCTGGCTGTTGCTGGAAACAATCGAGTCCTTCGCTTATACCATATATTTTCTCTTCTATTAGAGACACCACAGCTTATTCAACTGAAGACAGAGGCTCTACACTACTTTCACCCCACCTGTCATGTTTCTGTCCCGTCTTACACTGACTGCCCTCTTTTTTGTGTTTCTCTTGACGTCGTCCCATTTTTTCTTGATTTCATCCACATTCCTATACACCATAGATGTGGCGTTTACGGAGTTTTGAACCTCAAACCATGCCGATTTCTTCTTTTTGTTTGTCAAAGTGTCACTAAATCGTGAAAAAAAATGTGTCTGATTGACACCGAACCTTCTCTATGAGAACATCCACCTCCTTTTGTGAAAACCTTGGCTTTCTCTTTCTGTCATTTTCGTTCTCCATCTTTTTCCCGATCGGTTTTAAAAATGTGACGTCAATTTATACAACAACGTCATAAACGAAAATAACGTGAGAAATTGCAAAAAAGTGACTTTTTGCGTTTTCATGGATGTATCAATTCGGATGGGGCTCCCACAGGGTACCCCCCTCAGGTCGCTTTTAAATTCATCGCAAGGTCGCGAGGTCGTTTTTAATGGAAATGTACAGGTTGCAGGTCGTTTTTTCTAACATAGAGGTCGGAAGTCGTTTTTATATTTAAAGGATCCATTTAAGTCATTGTTGTGTCGATTCTTGTGTTATTAAACCAGGGACATATATGTTCCTGATTAAACCTTTTAGTTTTAAATTAGATATTTGGACATTTTGCTGTGCCCCAGAGATGGCTGTCTGTAAGTGGGAAGTTCCTGTTCTATTGAAGTTCGTGTCGTCAGCTCTAGATTTATTTTTGTGTGGCATTTAATGATCAATATGTGATGTCTTCGTGCCATTAACCCATATCCGTTCTTTTCCATATTGAAACCAAAACAGGACTTGAACTTTTCGATTTTTCAGAACATTAGTTTCAACCAAACATTCAGTATTTCACTAACCCAACACAATATTCATATTGAGCAAGTCCCCAGAACTCTTATAAAATCACCGGGGATGTAGAGCTGGATTTACCTACTGAGATACTTTGAACACGATCTACAAAACTGATGGCAACAAGGAAATGTCTTGAAGACAGTGGTGTCCCGCAACAATTAATGTTTTCGGGACATAAAACATGAAACTGATCATCAAACCTTACTTGGATACATTTGTCTCTTTGGAGCACACACAGAGACGCTAGTAGCTAGTGCCCAATGCGCTAGTGATGACCATCGCCATAGTGTCCATGGTGTATTTGAAGCAATAACCCACCAACTTAAATCTTTTTTAAGAAACAAAAATGGTCCAAAAATGATCATAACTTGACAATTTGATACGGCTTATCAGGCTCTAGAAACAAATAAACGAAGACTTCTAACCGACTATAGATACAAAAAGGGTCACAAATAGTTCAAAATTGATTATTTGAAAACTGCATGTTGATTTAAGATGAAAATCGAACTTAACTTGTACTTTATAGTGCTGAGGCAGAGAACCAGTAACCGCGCGCCGTTTTGCCGATCTGTCAGATAACCGAAATGGCGACAAAGGACCACAAAGGAAAACATCGCGCCCAAAATGGCAAGGTCGTTTTTAGCGTGGGTGAAGTCGGGGGTCGTTTTTTCCAAATTTTACAGGTCGCAGGTCGTTTTTAGAAGGCCCTCAGGTCGGAAGTCGCCTCTAAAAAGCCCGGAGGTCGCAGGTCGTTTTTGACCCTGCGGGAGCCTCTCAGATTGCAAAAGAGAAAGATTGAACCCGAGCTGTTCATCAAAACTTCTACTCATGTTAATAATATTTATTGTACCTCCAAGCTATAGAAGTAGTAAATATTATATTCTTATATTACCCAAGGAAATTCCTTCAAAACAACAATAAAAAAGAGAAAGAGGAAAATTCAAGATCACTTCAAGGCATCATGCTGAACTTACCCGAAGTTGTGACGTCGAGATCTTGACAAATATTTTTTGCATTCGAGGAAGGCAGATGAGCTTCCGTAAGTAATGCGAATTGTGTTTAAATATTTAATTTCTCTATGCTTTCATGTATATTCAAGTAATCTTCCTTGAATCGCGGCATTTATATAAATTTTGAAGGGATTCTTCAAAGGAAAATTCAAGAAAGAAGAACAAAACATATTTCATATGAAATAATTTAATTTATTCATAGAGCAATCGATATGGCATCCAATGAAAAGTAACGTTTCATCTATCATACCTAATTTGCATGCTAACGGACCCGTTAATAGCGCGTCCGCTAACTCAGCGTTAACGGATACGTTTGTGAATACCACGTTAAAATTTAACGGGCGTCCCCGTTATAATCTCTGCCAACTTAACGGGTCCGATAATTAACGGAGGCTTTGTGAATAAGTTCCCTGGAGATATAAATGTCGCCTAACTAGTTGAGTTGGGGGAAAATCTGTGAAAGTCATCCCTATTCTTTAGAGTAGCATTGAAGTATCTTGTGTTATATTTACTTGTCTTTATCGGAGAAATGTCATGCGAATAACCAACAATTTCCTCTGATGAAGATGTAGATCGATTGGAACGCTTGGCCATGTTGAGTTGTAAATGAGCGTTTCTGTGAAAACCCCGCGAACTACCGCATACCATCGGGTTTTTACCTTTACTTTTACAAGTTAAAGACGTAGAAGCGTAAAGGTAAATGTAACAATACCATAAAAACAAGAGGTTTATCAAAGATAATAAAAAAAATGTATTGACAGCTTCGTGTAGCTTCCTTACAAAGTTTTATTCAAGATTGATAATCACTTTAACTAAAGCTCAATATATTCCTGTTAACAATTATAGAGGCAACCGTACATTTTTCCATATTTAATTTTTTCCGTTTTATCTGACGGACAGTTCTCATTATCAAGCATACCACATCTCCTTATATATATATATATATATATATATATATATTTCAGAAATGTGCGGAGATCAAAGAGTACAGAAAATTGCAAAAGAAATTGATGGACCGTCTTGATAAAGAGTGGACATCCATCAAATCAAAATACTATGGAGGTGATGACACAGAAGCTGAGGCAGTCCTACATACTTATTTAAGGTATTCAGTGCATTTTGTTCATTCCTTAATTATATAACTGAATACATATACTGATATAAGCCTCAATCATTTCCGATTGATGTTTTCGTACTGCTCCATTTTTATGCCAATAGTTGTATGTAACATGATAACACGTACATACATATAAGAAGATGTGGTATGAGTGCCAATAAGACAACTCTCTCATCCAAATCACATTTTGTAACAGTAAACCTTTATAGGTCAAAGTACGGTCTTTAACACGGAGCCTTGTCTCACACCGAACAGCAAGCTATAAAGGGCCCAAAAAATGACACGTATAAAACCATTCAAACGGGAAAACCAACGGTCTAATCTATATAAAAACGATAATCAAGAAACATTTATAAACCACATCAACAAAAGACAACAACTGAACATCAGGTTCCTGACTTAGGACAGGTGAAAACAAATGCAGCAGGTTGAAACAATTGATGAGGTACCAACCTTCACCTTTACCTGAAACAATAGTGTAACATCCCAACATAGAAAGACCCAATATAAATATCAATTGAAATGGCTTAACTCAATCAAAAGATTTTAAAGTGTGTACCAAATTTTAAATGTTTTTTTTTTATAGATATAGAATAATATTATAGTCATTTCATAATATAATTTTAAATCCGTTTTTAAGTCGGATTAAATCACGAAAAAAACGTTGATGACGTAACAGTTACATGACAAAATTATGTCTATGAGCTGATAACACTGTTAGCCAATAAGAAGACCTGTTGCATCAAAAATTAAATAACTTCTACAGGTTAAAACATTTATGTATTGGTTTTATTTTTCCCCTTCATTTCAGTTTATCAGATTCTTCGGAATTCGATAATAATATTAAAAGGAATACAATTCTATTTTTTCTGTTGATTTGACATTGTGACAACAATGATATGAAAAGTTTACTCAACATTTGGTATGTCACTTTTTTAGCATTCATTTGGACTTTTTATATGAACAATACAATAAATTAATAAAATTATACCCTTTCAAATACAAATTATTTGATGGACTTTCAAAATATGTTTTCAATACTTCAGAGAATGTTGACTGGAGGGACTTGATTGATATCTTATTCGGTTCATTAAAATAAATGTGTATATGAGCACAAATTGTATTTTCATGTTGCGTTACTTAGTGGACTAAATCGTTGTGTAGTGGACAATTCACCTTAACTTGCTGTCTAAGTGGAAATTATAATAAAACTAGTATAATTAAATCAATTCCTGATATCTACCTTTACTCAGGTAATAATTTCAAATTGTCCTAGATAATCAAAAGATAGGAATATGGCATTGCTTTAGTATTACATTGTTGGAAAAAAGTAAAATCACAAAAATACTGAACTCCGAAGAAAATTCAAAACGGAAAGTCCCTAATCAAATGGCAAAATCAAATGATAAAACACATCAAACGAATGGACAACAACTGTCATATTCCTGACTTGGTACAGGTATTTTCAAATGTAGAAAATGGTGGATTGAACCTGGTTTTATAGCGCTAAACCTCTCACTTGTATGACAGTCGCATCAAGTTTTTCAAGGAATTGTAAGGCAAGGCTTGGAGTTACATAAAAAAAAAAGATTGTTCAATAATGGTATAATGGAAAATAATAATTTTAGATTGGAGTCATTTAGATAAAAAACAAGGGGAAGATACCAAAGGGACAGTCAAAAGTACATGTATTATGATCTATGCAAGACGGAAAACATGCCGGAGAGATATACAAGGGTAAAACATGTATTGGAACCCCCACCAAATCATGACATTTACTTGAAACAACTTTGCAGAACAAATATACATGTAGACGAAATATGCAAAATATAATGTGGTGTAAATGATCTGAATACATTGACTAGAGCAATAAAATGTAGGACTTAAATTGTATGCAAGATTTGACATATCCTACCTATAATGTTTATCATGTGACACAGTAAATTGATTTCTTTGGATTGAGCATCTAATACATATCAATATTTCAAATGTAGTTTTGCAGTTGTTAATAAGGAACTAATTTGATTAATTAATTGGAATTCTGTGCAGTAATATTAAAAGTCCTTTTCTTCCTTAAATATGAATCAGATGACTCAGATGGCAAGCCCTGAAACCCATTTCCTGTGTCAGATGATATTAAGGCATACTGACTAACTGACGGACAAAATGATCACTGTATATGTCCCTAAAGATATGAGAGTATGGTAGCTAAACATATATAACATACACAGTACATCTAGACATATTCAAAACAGTCAATCAATGAGTTTAGATCTCTGTATTCAATGATTTCCTTTAACACTGTGTCCCTTTCTGGAGTTTTTACATAGTTTCGTTCTATGTTTTATCATCAACCTGATAATATGTTACCCACTCAATCGCCTTTGGCTGACTTGCCATTCCCTAGATGTCTTCAAAATCGTACTAGTTTTTGTCAAATGATTTTCCTTGGCCACGAAAAGCAATTTACATCCTTAGATCCAACTCTATGCATACACTCAACATATAACATCTGCGATTCTGAATCAATGTTTTCAACATACACTGGATACACGTGTCCTTGGTATTCTATTTAAACATATGAACCTACATTATCATCAGTATCAACATAAATAGAATTTGTGACTTGAAGGATTCTTGGGATGGTCAATGAGTCTTTGTACGCTAACTTAACAGTAATGTTTTCGTCTCGTGTGTTTCTTGACATATCTAATGGTAGGACAGGTACAACTGGATTAGGCACCCAATTATTGTTGTTCATATCCATACGGGTTGTTGTCCAGAGGATGTTTGCCACTATAGCTGATTTCGGGTTTTTAGGATAAACTATCCTGTTCAGATGTCCTCTTACACTTGGATGTCCAAGCTCAGGGTAAATGGAGCAAATAGGCATTTTCAAAACGCTGGCTAAACTATGAATATGCCAAATTCCCAGATATGTCTTTTCATTATTTCTCTCCTGTATATTTCTTGAACTACATCATTCGAAAGTCTTCTATCATGCATATACTCATCGGAGTACATTGCATAGCCTTTCGTGCTCGTTTCCTTGTAACAGTTTCTGTTCGTCTAGGTAGAAATCCTCGTTTAAGGCCTGTTCTATAATAAGTCGTGTCCTAGTTTCAGATGGATGCTTGTCATTGCCGTAAATGAAAAACACTACTAGATGCTGGTAAGTAGTCACCACCAGCACGAACTTTGACTGCCACATCTCTTTTCTCTTTCACATCTCTCGGGAGGCATTCTGCAGATATTGTATCGACCGAATATTCTTGACTGCTTTTACTAGTTCCGCTAACATTGTTGAGTTGATCTTGAACATTAACACACGTTTCTTTTCACCAATTCCAACCTTTCAAACTTAACTTTTTCATTGATAACATTGAGGAGTTTTTTCCTTCCTACTGCATTTTGTATATTGACTCACAATATACTCAACCGACTAAAAATGACTCGCATATTTAGTCAGAAATTCATAAAATCTTTTTAGGACAAGAATTCTCGCTTTTGTTGAAAAAAGCCCATATATAGAGAGAAATCTGTCTTATATAATATACACAACCCAAACTCTCCTTCGCATAACTGACAAACATTCAGTTTTAAAATCCGACAATTTGGCATACAATTTTGACATTTCTAATAAACATTTATACGTGTGCGCTATCTGACGTCTGGCAATTCCTTTAAGATTTACATAACGCACTGATGTCAATCTTTACATTTGATATGATCCTGTAAAAGAGGGACGAAAGATACCAGAGGGACAGTCAAACTCATAGATCGAAAACAAACTGACAACGCCATGGCCAAATATAAAAGACAGACAGACAAATAATAGTACAGATGACACAACATAGAAAACTAAAGACTAAGCAACACGAACCCCACCAAAAACTGGGGGTGATCTCAGGTGCTCCGGAACGGTAAGCAGATCCCGCTCCACATGTGGCACCCGTCGTGTTGCTTATGTTATTACAAATCCGGTAAATAGTCTAATTCGGTAGGTCACATTCGTGAAAAGGGAAGGGTATTGTAGTTACGACATAAGGAACATATCCGATGTCATCTGTGAAACGGTTATTCCATAACGGTCAACCAACTCGTGATGGCGTCCGTAAAATTCACGAAGGGATGATTTCAACTTCACCATTTGGAACTCTTGGTTTAATAGCTTCCTTGTGAGCAGCAATCCTCTATCAAGGAAATCATGATAGGAAATACAAGCCCGGGAATATCGTATCAATTGGGAGATATATATTCCGTATGCAGGCGCTGCTGGAATGTTGCTACATAGAAATGGAAAAAAAAGATCATGGTTAAAAATAGTACCCAAGCTATAATTATAAACCCACACCTCAGTCAACTGCCGGTTATTCAGAACTATAATATAAATCTGGTTTAAACTCACTGACTGTAAAAATGATTCCACAGCCTGGTTCTCCTTTTCCCAGTGCACAAAATGGTGGTCAGAATGTGAGATTTTATTTTGGTTTTCAAAGGTAATTAAAGTCTCATATTAACTTTCAAAATGTGTGAGTCTCTCAGGAACTGTCAATTACTGCATTTAAGCCACACACAAAAAAACAGTATGAAAACTGTGGCATTGTTTACTTAGGAAATAAACAAATGTACCAAATTTCAGTAAGTCCAAATAATTATGACGTCTAAGCTCTTGAAAGGCTATTTTAATTTTTCTGTGACGCGCGTCACAGAAAAAAAATTAAAATAACCTTTCAAGACGTCATAATTATTTGGACTAATAAGGCCCTTAAATTCTGCTAACCTGAGCTAACCTTATTTTATATCAACCCTTTTTGGCCATGTGAGCTGTTGCTATTACTAAGTTTGCATCTGTCGTCTGTCGTTTGCTAACAATTTAAAAAAAAATAATCTATTAAGTAATGGCCAGAATTAAATGAAAGTTGTATTAGGTCCAGGGACACAGTTATCGTCCTTTGATTGATTGTTGGTTGCTTAACGTCCAGTGGCAAATATTTCATGCATGTTCAGGACGAGAACAAATTAACAATAAATACAATAGGTAGGTTCTGTAATAGGGGCTTCCGGGATTAAGGTCGGAGAAATTTAGACTGCCACGGGAAGTGAGGGTATATTGGATAGGGACAGAAATTTAGCCTTGCAACAGGTCACCTACGGACCCCTCGAAGAGTTGTTGCAAGGGTTCTTAACGTGCAAAGAGCGTGGCACTCTCTTTACACGAGGCATCGGATTTAACGTCCCCATTCTGACCGGACGTGGCTGCAAATTTGTACATCCCGCACAGCCAAACGGACGCCCCACTTTAGCAAGGGTTTTACTGCCGGTCGGAGGAAGACCAATGGTGACCATACTTCTATTCCCCAGTCACCCTTGGGGGGTATCGTCCTTTGATTTACCCTGCCTAAAAAAAGGACGATAACTGTGTCCCTGGACCTAATACAACTTTCATTTAATTCTGGCCAAATTGGACAGTGTATAACTTTCAAATTGAAAAGGTTAAAAAAAGTATGTCTGAAGCTGTCAAACTGAATAACAGACCCCCTTAACGTGAAATTGTCCATATTTTGAGTTAGTGTCTATTGTATTTTCTATGATTTTGATATAATTTGGACCAAATTAGTACTACACTAAAAATATTTTTGGATAGCATGGATACTAGAGCAGGTGCATCTTTTTTAATTTACATTTCTAAGTCTAAAAGAAATGCGCTACAAAATAACTGTGTTCTTGTGTCTGTATGATTGTTCCTAAGGGCATCCTTTATTTAAGATCCATTGAAAAACATATGATACATGTATGCCCCATAATGGGCCAATACTATTAACCCTCCCACAATAGGAGGAATTTCCTAAAATCCATGAAAATTCTGGAATATCTCCCCCCAAATATATGATCGAAACTTGATTGTACTTGAAATGACTTTTCAGGTCCAAATAAAGGGGTCGACTCATATCTCGCCCCCCAGAGGATGTCTTTGTCTTATAAGTGCTTTTTCAAATCATGCTTTTGTAATGCCATGAATTGATCATGAACAACACAGATTAAGCTGGTAAACACATCTAGTACTCACTGGTCAACAATTTCTAAATTATTATTATTCTACATAAGGAAATTTTATATGAAGAGAAAAATGGTTTTATATTTCAACTTTAAAGTGCTTGTACTCTAAATTGTAATGTTTTTTTTGTTTTTTTTTTTAATGTACCTAAGTTGATTCATAGGTAAGCAGGCATTTCAATTTGTTGATCAATACTATTCGCTCTTTGCAAAGTTGGAGTTGCCTCCCAATGTACAACAGTTTACTTTTATAACAATAGTTGCGTATCTTGTATTGAATAGATAGGCAGAAAATCACATAAACACTCCACAACTGTGTCATTTTGTGTTTTAACATTTCCATAAAACAAAGATATCCGCCCACCACTGTCACTTTATTTTGTTTCGGGATATTTTTATACGATGTGGGAGTCAAGATTTATTTTAACAAAATAATTAAAGTTGTAAATAAGCAGACATAATAATGCAAAATAAAAGTAATTCACTATATTTTTCATTTTTCTTGTAAATATGGCTGTAGATTAGAAGTCAGGGCGTAGCAGCTGGTACTGCAATTGTTGTACAAATAATTTGCATTTCTTATTCCAGCCATACCTTGCCATACCAAAAAAAAAAAAAAAAAAACCTTCATTTTGCTCTTCCTGTACCAATAATAATTGTGGTGCTACGTTCGCCATTGAACAGAGATATAAGCTGATACTCACACTTTGTCAACCCATAAAAATTCAGCATTTTTCTATGAAGTTTTACTTCATATGTTTGATTGAAGGCTATGCAATGTATATAAAAAATTAACTACAATAAATATAAAAAAGATGTGGTATGATTGCCAATGAGACAACTCTCCACAAGAGACAAAATTACACACAAATTAACAACTATAGGTCACCGTAGGGCTTTCAACAATGAGCAAAGCCCTTACCACATAGTCAGCTATTTTTAAAAGGCCCTGAAATGACTGACAAATGTGAAACAATTCAAACGAGAATTTAATTTATGTAAAAAAAAATAAACAAAAACAAATATGTGACACATCAACAAACGACAACCACTGAATTACAGGCTCCTGACTTGGGACAGGCACATACATACAGAATGTGCCAGGGTTAAACATGTTAGCGGGATCCCAACCCTCCCCCTAAGTTCCTAACCTGGGACAGTGGTGCAACAGCACACCATAAGAACAAATATTATAAAAAAATCTGTTGAAAAAGGCTCAACTCATCAGATGGATACAAATAGAAATACATTTAACAAAAAACAGAGTGGATATGGCCGGGTACTTGTATATCCCAACAACAAAAAGACACTTAAGTACAAATCTGAGAGTACTCGCAGTTTATATACTGACAGCTAGTTCAAAGCCACTAACAACTAATAAAAAAATCATGCATCTAAGACTAAAACTGTTTTGTTCATAAAATACCTACTAAGAAGAAAAGATTACTCTGCAAATGGAGAGATCCTGTTTACCACAAATAGGAATAGAATAAATGAATTGCAATACAATATACTATATTTTTTGTGTGGAGTAATCAACATCTCTTTAAGAAGAGGGGTCTATTCACAAACTATTTGAATTCAGTTTTTTGTCCTACATTGAACTTTTCATGTACTCCAGATATATATCTAATTTGCATTTATCTATGTTTATGCCATACATGTACAGCAATTTTAAAGTTACTTTTTAATGAACAGCACATTCAACTGTTGCTTGCTTTTATATTGCAGTTTTAACATACAATGCAGTGCTCATTTAAAACAGTATCATCAAAGCCTTGTAGTACCATCCAAGGTAGTTCCTCATAACATCTTTGTCAACGTGCAAAATGACATTGCCAATCACTTAAGAAACTGCCTTCTTCAACGTGAGGGTCTGATAAAGAATGAAGACGACTTACTCCGCTTCAGAGGAGGGTATTTTTAAGAAAGTTCATCATCACTTACAATTTGTCCAACTCATAGATATGAATTTGGGGTCACATGGAGAAAATATGTATACTGTGTTCTTCAGTTTGCCTGTGGTGGTAACAAGAAACCAAGAAAGGCTAGACAAGACTGCAGTGTGAACTGTAAGCAAAATTTGTACATGTGGAAGGGGGAATAAGGATTAATACCTGTTGGATCTGGTAGGTACACCATTAAGTGTAATGGCAATTTTTTTTATAATTAGGGCCCCGCCGAATGGCGGACGCCCTATAGTGATCAGTCTGTCCGTCCGTCCGTCCGTAACAAATTGTGTCCGCTCTATATCTAGAGAACCGTTATGATTTAAAAGTTTATACTTGACATGTGTATTAACCAACACCAGAGGGTGTGTCATAATGTATGTACAACTTCCTAGGTCAAAGGTCAAGGTCAAAAACTTTGGTTTTAGTTGACAACCCCATGTTCTATGGTAAAGATCGTGTCCGCTCTATATCTTGAGAACTGTTATGATTTCAAAGTTTATACTTGACATGTATATAAACCAACACCAGAGGGTGTGTCATAATTTATGTACAACTTCCTAGGTCAAAGGTCAAGGTCAAAACTTTGGTTTCAGTTGTCAACCCCATGTCCAATGATAAAGATACAAATGTTCATGGGGACGTTCAATCCGATGCCTCGTGTAAAGAGAGTGCCACGCTCTTTGCACGTTAAGAACCCTGCAACAACTCTTTGAGGGTCCGTAGGTGACCTGTTGCAAGGCTAAATTTCTGTCCTTATCCAATATACCTTCATTTCCCG
Organism: Mytilus coruscus; assembly: GCA_017311375.1. Taxonomy (NCBI): domain Eukaryota; kingdom Metazoa; phylum Mollusca; class Bivalvia; order Mytilida; family Mytilidae; genus Mytilus; species Mytilus coruscus. The sequence continues at coordinate 48,409,963 of CM029605.1, forward strand.
TGGCAGTCTAAATTTCTCCAACCTCAATCCCAGACGCCTCTATTACAGAACCTACCTATTGTATTTATTGTTAATTTGTTCTCGTCCTGAATATGCATGAAATATTTGCCACTGGCCGTTAAGCAACCAACAATCAATCAATCAGACTGTGGCATCTCAGATGCGAAGTCCATAATGCACTCTAGGGGACACTACCTCCAGATTTGCATAGATTAAAAAAATAGTTAAGCGACTCCTTTTTATATTCAGACAGCTTAATGCATAAGCAGTTTTAATTTAGACACACATATAATAAAGTTGTATACCAATTGTGAAGACACTTAACTCCCTCCCTCTGATGATCAGGCAAAAAAATATCACAAAATACTAAACACCGACGAAAATTCAAAAGGAAAGTCCCTAATCAAATTTGCAAAATCTAAAGCTCAAACGCATCAAACTAATGGATAACAACTGTCATATTCCTGGCAAGTGACGGTGTATTGTCCTCTTCTGAAGTCCCACATGCACCTTCTATTGACTGATGAATAATATGTGTAGGTATTACATAGATATAGGAAGATGTAGTATGAGTGCCAATGAGACTTCTCTCCATCCAAGTAACAATTTATTAAAGTAAACCATTATAGGTCAAGGTACGGTCTTCAACACAGAGCCTTGGCTCACACTGAACAACAAGCTATAAAGTGCCCCTAAAAATACTGGTGTAAAACCATTCAAACGAGAAAACCAACGGTTTTACAAAATTTACAAAAGTTAAGGGAATCAGATGTAATGTCAGTCAAAATCAAAAAGGTTTACAAAGGAAACTTTGGTTTGATATCATGATAAATTTTGGTCGTCGTGGTAGAGAAAATCAAAGAGAATTCACTAAAGATACATTATAATTTAAAACTGATGAACGTGGCCATGATATTGCTCTATTTGCTCATATCGAAACAACCGAAAATCACCTTGCAGATATTTAAGATATTTATGACAAAAAATCCCAGAATGTCTTGTTCAAACCCATATAACTGTCAAAGAGAAATCCTACTACGGGTGACTTTTTAACTGTCACGTCCAAAAGTAGATAACAATGATGAAATATGGTATACCTCAAGGCCTCTGGGTGATGGAGGATATGTCAAAAGTTGCTAATTTGTCCTAAACTAATACCAATCATTGTGTTCGGACAACAACTTTAAATATCTTGGCACATGCTGGTATTGCAGAGAGGTCATGAAAATTACAGGTCACAGATGTGAGACAAGTCTCTCGTCATAACATGCAGATTATTCTGACAAACAGAAAAGTAAGTATTCTGCTCTGTTACAAGGTCTTGATGAAACGCCTACTGCTTTAACAAATAATGTAAAATGTAAAAATCAGTTGTTGGATCATCAAACATTGGTAGTTGGAATTATTCTATACTAATGCACTTAATCATGTCAACAACAAATAGGCTAAAAACAATTTAAAAAATAAAATGTTGTTTTATTTCTCCACCAGAGACCAAATTACATAGAAGTTAACAACTATTACAATTAATTTTAATAGATTTAAAGCGTCTGGCCTTCCAGTTCGTACTATTTTGCACAAACATGTCTTTAGAACTGGTACAATTTCTTTCTTTTACTGGATCCGGGAAACTATGTAGGCTTTTCCATTACTTGGTCGGGAAGACCATCCATAAGCTTGGCAACCCGACCAAAGAGCAAAAATATTCAAATGTCACCAAAAGGTATTCAACGCAGCGAGAGAATCCTGCACCTGAAGATGGCCATTAACTTAAAATGTGTACTAGTTCAGTGAAAATGGACGTCATACTAACCTCCAAAACATACAAATGAACTAAAATTAAAAATACATATAAACTAAAAATGTCAGAGGCTCCTGACTTGGGATAGGCACAAAAATGTGGCGGAGTTAAATGTGTTTGTGAGATCTCAACCTCCCTTATACATCAAGCCAATGTAGAAAAGAAACACATAGCAATCCTCACAGTGAAACTCAGTTTTAAAGATAAGACCAACACAATTTGATTCTATGTTGGCTTCATCCATCATGTTTAGCAAGGAGAGTGTAGCATGGCAAAGGCGGTAAAAGAGAAATCTATAACAAATATGCAATAGAATAAAACGGACAGATACGAAGGAACAATAAATCAGAAAATATCCATATTCTAACATGAACATAAAGGATTGACTGATTTATTTTGTAATTGAAGATCTTTTCATGACTGTTATACATTATTTATTTTATTTTGAGCTGTGTTTCCTGATATAAAATTCAACATTGTTAAGCATGTGTTATTATTTGATTTTGTCTTGTCAGTAAGATATAGGCCCTCAAAGTATGATTGTCAGGGGCCAGCTATTGGTTAGACATCTGTAAAAGGATTGTCACCAGGAACATCAAACGGATGTGACTGAAAAAATAAATTTATACAGTCCTTTTTTCTATGCACCATTAAATGAAGGTAAGTTTGTTGACTTTTTGTAAATTTGTGTTCGTTAAGTTGCAGGAAGCAACACATACATTCATGTTTGTATAAGTATTCCCTCTTTTAGTGACATGACAAAATGTTGCTGGGCTGTAAAATGTTCTTCAAGAGAATTTAGTTTATGTCTGCTCATTCCAAATGCATTGGAATGACATGGACAGAGACACTGAGAGGAAGAAGATATCAGAAAATATTTTAAGAAGTCTTCTGCATCGACGACAACTAAAAAGGAGGAATTTGTAAAGGTCTTATCTATAAGTAAAGAGAAAAAAAAAGTAAAGAGAACAAAAAACTCAAAGACGAAAACAAAATAAGCCCTTAAACTGGTTCTTTTAATATGTTACAATAGAGCGAATCGTTACTTGTTGATGATACAAAGAGGGACGAAAGATACCAGAGGGACAGTCAAACTCATAGATCGAAAACAAACTGACAACGCCATGGCCAAAAATAAAAAGACAAACAGACAAATAATAGTACAGATGACACAACATAGAAAACTAAAGACTAAGCAACACGAACCCCACCAAAAACTGGGGGTGATCTCAGGTGCTCCGGAAGAGTAAGCAGATCCTGCTCCACATGTGGCACCCGTCGTGTTGCTTATGTTATTACAAATCCGGTAAATAGTCTAATTCGGTAAGTCACATTCGTGAAAAGGGAAGGGTATTGTAGTTACGACATAAGGAACATCTCCGATATCATCTGTGAAACGGTTATTCCATAACGGTCAACCAACTCGTGATGGCGTCCGTAAAATTTACGAAGGGTGATTTCAACTTCACCATTTGGAACTCTTGGTTTAATAGCTTCCTTGTGAGCAGCAATCCTCTATCAAGGAAATCATGATAGGAAACACAAGCCCGGGAATATCGTATCAATTGGGAGATATATACTCCGTATGCAGGCGCTGCTGGAATGTTGCTACATAGAAATGGAAAGTTCACAATTGGGAAGCTGAAATCATCTCTTTGTCGTAAAGTTTTGTTTTCAACCGACCCTCATTGTCAATTTCTAGATGTAAGTCAAGATATGAGGCCGACTTAACTGTATCTGTAGTATCCTTTATCTCTAGTTCGATGGGATAGATTCGTTCAACATAGTCACCAAATTTTGTATTATTTAGTGAGAGAACATCATCTATATAGCGGATCGTAGAGTTAAAGGATATTGCTAACTTCTTATCTTTCTTCCTAAGAAGTTCCTGTATGAAGTCAGCCTCATAATAATAAAGAAACAAGTCGGCAAGAAGAGGGCACAATTGGTTCCCATTGGAATTCCGACAGTCTGTTGAAAACACGTCCTCCAAACGTAACAAATATGTTGTCAATCAAGAAATCAAGCATCTTGAAATTCGGGGACCTTCCGATGGTGTTGTCGACGTGACCCGAGAGGATCCTTTTGCGTTTAATTTAAGGAATGCTTGTGTTGCGTGGACATTGCCCTCTGTCTAACTAAAATAAACACGAAGTCCTTGTGGTAAAGTTCGACGGTGTATTTAAGAAATAATGTAAGTATCATTTAACACAATACAGCGTAGTAACAGAATGTACAGTGCACACACGTACAATTACATATTTCAATTACCCCATGTCTGCGGCGTGTACCAGGTATTACCAGCTCAATAAATTATTATGACCATAGAGCATCACGAAGTTTCCACATCCTATAATTACATTATAAAGCCTTCAGCTTTAAGTTAATTGTTGATTGCTAAACGTGTAGTGTCAAATATTTCATGCATGTTCAGGACGAGAACTAATTAACAATACATACAATATGTAGGTCTTGTACTTGAGGCCATCCGGCATGATGGTCGGTAAAATTTGAACTGTTACTGGAAACTGAGGGTGAATTAAAATTGAAAATGGAAATAGGGTTGCGTCAAAAGACAACAACCCGTCCATAGAGCGAATTATAGTCATTTCGTACCTCAATGAATATTAACATGTTTCCCATTTCGTACCTAATGGAAGGTTTGTATGTAAACAATTTCGTCCCATTTGGTTCCTCGCACCTATGTCTGAGTGTTTCTTCAATTCCATTGAGCCGTTTGTGAATACAGACATTCAACTTGAATGCCATTGAAATAACCTAAGGTGAAATGATCCTAAATTCAGATAAAAAAATATAGTATAACCATAACAAGTTACAGATCAAGTTCTAATTTTGTTCAGGTCTGATGATTTTTGCAGAATTATGGCCGTTGGATTTGGAAAAATCACATTAGTAATTTGTTTTCCGCGTTTTTTTGTTTTTTTGTCATCCTGAGATTTAGACTTCATACTTACCGAATAGTTTAACAATGACAAGTTATAGATCATGTTTGATATTTTTCTAGACTATTAGTAAGTCACAGGCAATAAGTAACAAATATTTTTCAGTACGTCACACAGCTAAATGAAAATAAATTTGTCGTTTACAGTATAAAGAGAATAATTAATCACCTTGTAACACTGGTATAAAAGGTAAGGTTATACTTCGCGGCATGTGAAATTTATTTCAAATATTAGAACGAAATGGGTCTTGATAAAATTTGTTCTAAATGCTCTACTTTAAAAATGTTAGACTTTAACAGTTTACAAGCAAAAGTAGAAATTGTAATTTGGCTATTTATTGTATGTATTTTGACATATAGCTCTTCAACGGTTTCGGTTCATATACATCTTCGGATTTCAAATGTTTGGCTTTGAGCGTTCCTGATGAAGGTAAATCCAGAAAAGCGCTTCGGACGCAAGAAATTATTAAACGTGTTGTTTTCAATTTTTACATCACTGGGTCGATACCTCTGCTGGTGGACTATCAGTCCCCGAGGGTATCATCAGCTCAGTAGTCAGTATTTCGGTACTGACATGATTTAACAAACTTTACTAAAATTATCCGTTTATAAATTTAGACATGATTAAAACTCCCTCAGTCAAAGTTGGCTTTAGATGAATTTGGCTATTTTTGTTATGTATTTTTGACATATAGCTCTTCAACGGTTTCGGTACTTATACATCTTCGGATTTCAAATGTTTGGCTTTGAGCGTTCTTGATTAAGGTAAATCCAGAAAAGCGCTTCGGACGCAAGAAATTATTAAACGTGTTGTTTTCAATTTTTACATCACTGGGTCGATACCTCTGCTGGTGGACTAGTAGTCCCCGAGTGTATATCATCAGCTCAGTAGTCAGTATTTCGGTACTGACATGATTTAACAAACTTAAAATATAAAAATATCTTAAAATTTCTTGTATTGGTAATCAATTAATATTTCTAATAGAATCTTACAAAACAAATGTTTAACAACACGCCAGTACTTGTACATACGATTTTGAAATGTTGAAAAGTAGTGCCATATTCTGTGTTTCCTAAAGTAACGGGTTTTGTTACTTTAGGAAACACAGAATATGGCACTATATTGAACTGTATGTCATCGAGTGATGTTAGGCACATAATAATACCTGATGGTTTCTGGACAGATGGATTTTCAAGTCTTTTCTCCTTCTGTATACTTTCTGGCAGGTATCACAGGCACACGTGCCTGCTCGCTCGTGTGTCTTCTGTCTGACTAACTATATCAAAAACAATGGAATTGTCCACAGATCCCTCCTTTTTAAACTTATGACATTGTATATCGCGTATTTTCGTTTCTGTTTGATAAGGTATAATCCATAGTCGAAGAACTGAATAAAATTTAAACCATTATTGAAATTCGATAAATGATTGAACTCGAATAACATTTGATACACTTTATAGAAGAGTTTTGCTTAGAACCATATCTGTTAAAATTAAGGCGGGGTCATATAGTAAATATGTGTAAATTGAGGGTATGTAATACAAAGTTTCCCATCGAAACAGGAAGATGGAGAAATGTACCACGAAATGAGAGAATTTGTCCACTTTGTATAGCTGGTCTTGGGGATGCTCCATTATTTAAAATATCCAAATGTAAAAAAGTACTAGGCATGCTTAAATATTGTAATAGTAAAGTGCTGTCTAAGCTGTAAATTTGTATTCAACAGGTAGAAAAGATGCTTGTTTAATTGAAAACTGTAATAAACAAAGACTTATTGTATAATTAAAAAATGTATACTGTTTGTATTATGAACTATGTTGTAATTAATATTGTGTATAATATGATCCTGTTACGCAGTCTTCTGCAGCTGATTTTTTTTTAATAAACTATAAACTAAACAAAAACAAAACAAAAGCATTAGAAAACAGTCCTATCAAATCTCTGCTCGATATCTCACGCACTTCTACTCCTACCTCTTTCCTCTGTTTTTTAATGAAACCTGTAAAATAAAGAACCGGAATTACTAATAATTACTACCGTCTCTCCTATTACTAGTAGTATGTCCGTATATTTGGGTTTCTTTCTTTTAAGGGAGGTGGGATATGTTCATTGAAAAAATTTAAACAGGAATGCATAATGTGATCTTGTTTTACTCTTGATCATTAGGGATTCAATAAAGAAGGAATATAAAGAAAGTAACTTTTATCAGTGTGCACCAAGTTCGGTGCAAGTAATATGTATTTAATGAATAATTATATTCGTGAAAACGATCTTTGTAAATATAAAACCAAAAATATCTAATTTGTCCTACACTATCATAAACTGAGCTAAAATCTTACCTAAAACGGATTGGCTCCATTTCTAGCAAGTCTAAATTGGTGTCAATTACAATCATGTCTTCAAAATCTATTACGTCCACTACGGTGACAGTGCTAGAGCTGTTGTATCAACTGGTGTTGGTGAAGGCACGTTGATAGGTGGTCCAGCCTGTATTAATATGCAAATGAAATATAAGTTGTTATCTTAAAATTTCTTGTATTGGTAATCAATTAATATTTCTAATAGAATCTTACAAAAACAAATGTTCAAGAACACGCCGGTACTTGTACATACGATTTTGAAATGTTGAAAAGTAGTGCCATATTCTGTGTTACCTAAAGTAACGGGTTTTGTTGGCTACTATATTGAACTGTATGTCATCGAGTGATGGTAGGCACATAATATTAGCTAATGGTCTCTGGACAGATGGATTTTCAAGTCTTCATTCCTTCTGTATACTTTCTGGCAGGTATCACAGGCACACGTGCCTGCTCGCTGGTGTGTCTTCTGTCTGACTAACTATAACAAAACAATGGAATTGTCTACAGATCCCTCCTTTTTAAACTTATGACATTGTATATCGCGTATTTTCGTTTCTGTTTGATAAGGTATAATCCATAGTCGAAGAACTGAATAAAATTTAAACCATCATTGAAATTCGATAAATGATTGAACTCGAATAACATTTGATACACTTTATAGAAGAGTTTTGCTTAGAACCATATCTGTTAAAATTAAGGCGGGGTCATAGAGTAAATATATGTAAATTGAGGGTATGTAATACAAAGTTTCCCATCGAAACAGGAAGATGGAGAAATGTACCACGAAATGAGAGGATTTGTCCACTTTGTATAGCTGGTCTTGGGGATGTATACCACTATATATTTTAATGTACCAATTGTGAAGTTAAGGATTTAAGGAGTAAGTTCATATTTCCATTATTTAAAATATCCAAATGTAAAAAGTACTAGGCATGCTTAAATATTGTAATAGTAAAGTGCTGTCTATGCTGTACCCCAAGGGTGACTGGGGAATAGAAATATGGTCACCATTGGTCTTCCTCCGACCGGCGGTAAAACCCTCGCTAAAGTGGGGCGTCCGTTTGGCTGTGCGGGATGTACAAGTTCGCAGTCACGTCCGGTCAGAATGGGGACGTTAAATCCGATGCCTCGTGTAAAGAGAGTGCCACGTTCTTTGCACGTTAAGAACCCTTGCAACAACTCTTTGAGGGGTCCGTAGGTGGCCTGTTGCAAGGCTAAATTTCTGTCCTTATCCAATATACCCTCATTTTCCCGTGGCAGTCTAAATTTCCCCGACCTTCATCCCGGACGGCCTCTATTACAGGACCTACTTATTGTATTTATTGTTAACTTGTTCTCGTCTTGAACATGCATGAAATATTTGCCACTGGACGTTAAGCAACCAACAATCAATCAATCCTGTAAATTTGTATTCAACAGGTAGAAAAGATGCTTGTTTAATTGAAAACTGTAATAAACAAAGACTTATTTCTGAAGATGTATAATTAAAACATGTATACTGTTTGTATTATGAACTATCTGATGTTCAGTAGTTGTCGTTTGTTGATGTGGTTCATAAGTGTTTCTCGTTTCTCGTTTTATATAGATTAGACCGTTGGTTTTCCGGTTTGAATGGTTTTACACTAGTAATTTTGGGGCCCTTTATAGCTTACTGTTCGGTGTGAGCCTAGGCTCCGTGTTGAAGACCGTACTTTGACCTATAATGGTTTACATTTATAAATTTTGACTTGGATGGAGAGTTGTCTCATTGGCACTCATACCACATCTTCTTATATCTATATGTTGTAATTAATATTGTGTATAATATGATCCTGTTGCGCAGTCTTCTGCAGCTGAGTTTTTTAATAAACTATAAACTAAACAAAACAAAACAAAAAGCACTAGAAAACAGTCCTATCACATCTCTGCTCGATATCTCACGCACATCTACTCCTACCTCTTTCCTCTGTTTTTAATGAAACCTGTAAAATAAAGAACCGGAATTACTAATAATTACTACCGTCACTCCTATTACTAGTAGTATGTCCGTATATTTGGGTTTCTTTCTTTTAAGGGAGGTGGGATATGTTCATTGAAAAATTTAAACAGGAATGCATAATGTGATCTTGTTTTACTCTTGATCATTAGGGATTCAATAAAGAAGGAATATAAAGAAAGTAACTTTTATCAGTGTGCACTAAGTTCCGTGCAAGTAATATGTATTTAATGAATAATTATATTCGTGAAAACGATCTTTGTAAATATAAAACCAAACGTTATCTAATTTGTCCTACACTATCATAAACTGAGCTAAAATCTTACCTAAAAACGGATTGGCTCCATTTCTAGCAAGTCTAAATTGGTGTCAATTACCATCATGTCTTCAAAATCTATTACGTCAACTTGAACTGCACCTGGAGTTGGTGACAGTGCTAGATCTGTTGTATCAACTGGTGTTGGTGAAGGCACGTTGATAGGTGGTCCAGCCTGTATTAATATGCAAATGAAATATAAGTTGTTATCTTAAAATTTCTTGTATTGGTAATCAATTAATATTTCTAATAGAATCTTACAAAAACAAATGTTCAACAACACGCCGGTACTTGTACATACGATTTTGAAATGTTGAAAAGTAGTGCCATATTCTGTGTTACCTAAAGTAACGGGTTTTTGTTGGCTACTATATTGAACTGTATGTCATCGAGTGATGGTAGGCACATAATATTACCTGATGGTTTCTGGACAGATGGATTTTCAAGTCTTCTTTCCTTCTGTATACTTTCTGGCAGGTATCACAGGCACACGTGCCTGCTCGCTGGTGTGTCTTCTGTCTGACTAACTATAACAAAAACAATGGAATTGTCTACAGATCCCTCCTTTTTTAAACTTATGACATTGTATATCGCGTGTTTTCGTTTCTGTTTGATAAGGTATAATCCATAGTCGAAGAACTGAATAAAATTTAAACCATTATTGAAATTCGATAAATGATTGAACTCGAATAACATTTGATACACTTTATAGAAGAGTTTTGCTTAGAACCATATCTGTTAAAATTAAGGCGGGGTCATAGAGTAAATATATGTAAATTGAGGGTATGTTATACAAAGTTTCCCCATCGAAACAGGAAGATGGAGAAATGTACCACGAAATGAGAGAATTTGTCCACTTTGTATAGCTGGTCTTGGGGATGTATACCACTATATATTTTAATGTACCAATTGTGAAGTTAAGGATTTAAGGAGGAAGTTCATACCTCCATTATTTAAAATATCCAAATGTAAAAAAAGTACTAGGCATGCTTAAATATTGTAATAGTAAAGTGCTGTCTAAGCTGTAAATTTGTATTCAACAGGTAGAAAAGATGCTTGTTTAATTGAAAACTGTAATAAACAAAGACTTATTTCTGAAGATGTATAATTAAAAAATGTATACTGTTTGTATTATGAACTATGTTGTAATTAATATTGTGTATAATATGATCCTGTGACGCAGTCTTCTGCAGCTGAGTATTTTTTTTTTTAATAAACTATAAACTAAACAAAAACAAAACAAAAAGCACTAGAAAACAGTCCTATCACATCTCTGCTCGATATCTCAAGCACATCTACTCCTACCTCTTTCCTCTGTTTATTTAATGAAACCTGTAAAATAAAGAACCGGAATTACTAATAACTACTACGGTAAATTAAGGGTACACCTCTCAAAAAGAGAACAAATTACACAGAAATTAATAATTATTAAAGGTCACTGCACGTCCTTCAACAATGAGCAAAGCCCATACTGCATAGTCAGCTGTAATGGGCCCTAAACTGACGTATGTAAATTGAACGGAACGCAACTCCTGAATTACAGGCAATTGTCTTGGTCTTGGGAACAGCCGGAATTTTTTGGGGGTGGGGTTGGACCCCCCGCCTTTTCTAGGAAAACTCTGGTTAGTTATTTAGGTAATCACTGAAGCATGACCACTCACCAGAACGAGTACCTAATAATGAAAAATTTCCAGATCCGCCACTTGGAACAGGCACGTACATAGAGAATGTGGCGGGGTTAAACATACTGGATCTCATCCCTCCCAATACCTTGGACAGGGGAGTAACAGTATAACAAAAACTGCCTGATTTCTGAGTAGTAACCAGCTAAAAAAATGTAAAATAAAATTATATTGCCTACCTACATACCTACCCTATTTTTACAGCAAATTAGCTGAAACACAAGTATTATTTTTGTTTTTGTTTAATTATGTCATACCCGTAGGGTCCCAATGACAAACAAAGAAAGAACAACCTCATCAACCTTGATCGAGACCGTAATCTGTTCTTACCCTTTACAACACGCTCAAACTCAACTCAGCCGTGTTAGCCCCCTTGGTTCATTATATTTTGTCTTGTGTTAACTGGATCTAGTTGGCCCGTCATTACAACATCAAAACCAATGACATATTTCCATCCAATGCTGGACAATTCTGCAAGAGTTCGCAAAGGTCGACAACATTGGCACTACTCTGTACACTGGACATTTACCACAGACGAGTTCGAAGAGCCAATAAACATGAAAACAACAAAAATCACGATATCATCTCCAAGACCAGCAAAACAACTGATATGTCTAACCTTTTCTGGATAGCAAAACACAACCTGTCCACATCACTGTACAACGACGTCAATGACCTACTCGATTTTCATGTATGTTGTATTTGTCTGCTTTATATTGTTGTAATACAAATGCCTTCGTCCCTCCCTTAATAAAATAATTAACGAAATCCTCGATACGGGGGGAACTTGTCAATTATTCTAGTTACGAACTTATGTTATTCCGAAAATTCATAAATGTAAAAGAGATCAAATAGAGAAAAAAATAAATATTTGGTAGACACTATGATACTATGATGCAACAGAAATCTTTTTACTACGAATGATGAAATGCCGAGATTCGTAAAATGTCCAATAAATAAATTGTATGAAAAATTGGGTTGCTAAGTGGTAATTGCCAATGAGATACAAACAAAATGTAAATTTTATTTAAAATAATTATGTCTTAATTTTATACTATTCTTCTTCTTTTGTGTAGAATCTGGGTCTGCAATTCAGAAGGCAAAAAATATACAAGCTCAGACTCTGTTCTGGACATGCAGATTGCACTAGCCAAGGTAGCTGACGATGACATGAAAGCCTTTACTTACTACTGAGTCATGCTTGATGAATCAACTGAGCGTACAACAGAAAAACTTTAATGATATATGTACGTTAGAAGCATCACAGGCAGCCAATTCTATTAAAATTTGAAGAAATACCTGGGCACTCTTAATGAGGAATACAAATATTATCAGCATTCATGTAAACACATGTCAAAATCAAAAGCTATGGCTACAATTGTTGACAAGGCAGAGAAAAGATTTCACGAGGTGTTCAGGACAAAGTGGTTGTCCTTTGAAAGTTCTATTTCCTCTTTGTTGCATAATTTTGATATCTTGATTGGCTTTTGCTTTTTGATAAGGAGAGTGGTAACATTGTTGCTGGTGGCTTGGTTAGTTTTATTTCTTCTAGATAGTCGTAACTATCAGATAGGTTCGAACAAGGCAAAGCCAATAGTTATTGTTGCACTTTAAAACAGGTAATAAATATACGCTAGGAAAGTTTAAATACAAGTAATCTTATTAGTAATTCAGTAGGAAAACTATAATATTGCCATCAAATAGTCAATCACTCTGAAAACTTTGTTGATCCCGCTAGTTGTGCATACACTAACTGAGAATCGGTGGTGGTGTATCAAACGACAACTGCCTACCACATACAAGATCTTAAACGTTTGATAAACATTTAAAGGAAAATATGTGGAAAACATTATATTCAGATAAAACATCACTTTTGACAGTTCAATTTAAGACATGTAAAAGCATATCCCTTTCTTAACTTGAAATTAATTATTTCAAAATAAAATAAAATCTGTATAAGAGTCACTTTGTACAACACATTTTTATGGCACATATCCCTGTTCCAAGAAGTAACACTCCTTTTCTGTTTGACATCGTCATTTTCTTAAAATCTTAGTTTATACCTTGTAAAATAAACATATTACTATTGTACATTACATATATATATCAATTAAATATATTTTACAGCAATTTGGGTGGGTTTGCCATATGGAACTCTTAGCATATGAATAAAATATATGATATTATAAGTTATTTATAACATAGGACGTATAATATTGCAAAATCGTCTCAGGAAAAGAGAAAACATGTAAAGCGAGACAGGAATAAACATGTGATATCTCTACACCCCACTCCCACCCCAATACCTCTAGCAAATGTAGAATATAGCAATATCATAAAACAAATTTGGCGTAAGCGAATGTATATCATCAGAATGAGCTGGCGACATATACTTAACAATATGTATGTTAATTTTGTAACTTCTGCTCAGAAATAAAATGTAGTGAATAAAATTAATGTAAAATTATAACAGATATGGAAGCATATTTTATTTTTGAAAATAGCTAAAATCATATGTACAAATACTGCAGTAAGTACTATAAAAAAACCTATAAATATGGTTGTATTTGAAAAATAAATACTATAAAAAAAATAATTTTGAGGCAACTAAATGAACACTTTCTATTATCTCAAAAGCTAGCAGAGACAAGGACTAAACAACATACGCTGATACTAGACTAAATGATCTTTCACAATTAGCAAGTGGTACAAATCCAAAGGCATTCCTTTCTGACAAACTGAGATTTGTCAGTGGTAACAATCCAGCTGGACAGTTCGAGGCTGGTCACAAAGGGAGAAAACTACAGCTGTATAGGTCGAACAGCATCTAAAATCACTTAAATCAAGAAAGTTGTTACCTTCAAAACCTATGAGCCTCGAACAAAGAAGACAAACAGTAAGAAATGGGTATGCTGGAAAAATGTACACAGGGATCATAAACCCTTCCAAAATTTTAAAAGGACGGAACTAATCGATGAACTGGAGAATAGGGTTTCGACACCTACAATATGGACAAAAGCTTTAATGATGTTTGAGCCAAACCAATCAGCTGAAAAATATATGCAATTTAGTTCACAACATATTAATATAGTTACCACACCATGCTGATTAACCGACAAAATCAGGATTAAGAAAGTTTTCATACAAGAGCATTGGAGAAAAATCAACTGAAAAGATCTGATGCCCGATGCATCGCTATTAAATTATCCAAATACATTGAAACATTATTAATTGCCAATATCAAAAGAAATCCTTGAAATGATAAATAACCTTGTAGAAATATTCTGAAGGACTACAGTTCAGAACAAAGCAGCTCTCAAAAAAATATTCTCATACTTTTCAACCGAACTTTCATTTCGGACTCCAAACAAAACTAATAAATATACCCGTCAAATGACAACTACAGAATAATATGATAATCAACCACGGTAAAGTAGCAAACTTAATCACAAATTTATCGAACAATGAACACCAAATCCATGCTTACAGAAGATGAAAAAATCCTTTGGAGCACTGAGCAAAATCTGAGACAACAACCACTAGAAAGCCTGGATTCATTACCGATAATGCCATTTTAAGGTACAAGGCTGTACGAAGTTTTGAAGACAGAGCAAATTCACTTCAGAAACAAGAATCTGAATTTCTGATATACGTGTAGACTATCACAGAAATGAACAATGACGATTTTGGATATTTTACAGATGTACTTGAAAAATTTAGGTGACAGATCCGCAGTTCGACGTTTCTGTGATAAATCAACACCAGATTCTTCCAAAGGTAAAGCAAACAAAACTTGCCTCATAGACAAACTAAAGAAAAACTGCATTCACATACTTCGAAAGATGAAAATGACTCGCCCACTTCAGACAGTGAGGATGAAGAGACCAAAGATAAAAGAAGACAAACTTTGATTGGGAACAAAAATGCCGAGAAAAAAAGGGGGGGATTAAAATGGGGTTGATTATCTACAGAACGAATACATACAAGTAAAATCTTTTGAGTTTAAAGATTTCAGAATATCAATCTTCTCGCAGAAGCAATGGGCATGTTCTTTACAAATGGGAAATCTGCGAAAGGTCAATAAGATGAAATGGAATTTGACATTGCAGATTTTATATTGGAACCTTCATAAGTGGGTGAATATCAAACAAAAAGAAAGGTAATATTTATTAACTTAACATGAAATTAAAACAGACATGAAAACTTGAGAATAAGAACATATAACAATATGTTTCTTCGGACAAAATCCAGAATCTCGCCAGATTGACAAACAGAGATTGAAATAGAAAAGCAATCCATGACAAATGTACTTGATACAAAGATGTTTTGTTCAATAGGTTGTCTTTTGTAAAACAGAACTTGTTCTTCCTGGTAGGAATTTAGCTAGGAGAGTTATTTCACATTCCTGTTTCTGATTGACAATTGTACCCTGTGATAGCATTGTCAATACCATCACTTGGTTTCTATTCGATGTGGTCTCGGATATTCCAGTTTTGTCAGAAGCTGACATGAACAGTTTGAAATGTTTGTTTTTTTCCGGCCTCCACCAACATCATACACCGCCATTTAAAATTGTGGCATCTTGAGTAGGCCATACTTTTTGATCATGGTTTCTTGTTTGTGTAATGAGAATATTTTTCAAAAAAATCAGTCGCTGATAAATACTCTGAATAGAAAGCTATAGATTTCCAAAGTATTGTTGAAATGCCAAAGCTGTATATATTTGGTCAGTCAAAAAGTAGTGATTTTGACCAGATGTCATAAAGTGCAACACGGGTGGAGGACATTAAAGATTTTAGCACTCCAACAGTAGCTCCAGGTAGTTTAAAGTTTATGATACAGTCAGAACTTTCACTGGCGACAATCCTGCCCCACAATTTGAGTGTGGGCAGCAAAGGGGAGGCAACTACCGTTGTATATGTGGCCTAGCTGAAGAGAACCAATTAAATTCAGAACTCAATCTTGAAAGCAACGTCTAGACCTTTTCATAGCTGGTAATCTACCTGTAATTTACTTCAATCCCTTTGTAAATTCAACCAAATAAACCCTTACTGATGAGCTAGATTCCAGAAACCTCGATATATACAACCTAAAACAACGAACTAAACACTTCTAACATAGACAGTACATCGAATAAAGAGACAACCTGCCTTGTTTTTCCCAGATTTTGACAATATATGTAACACAGATAATTTTGATAAATATGAAATTTCCAACTGCAAGCCACGACATTGTTAATGTTGTTCATAACTTGATTACTGAATTGCCATACTACATGAAAGACAAAAGCGAATTGAAAGCCAGCTATGCACGACTTTACGCTGTCAAGTTAGCCCACTTCACCAATATAAATTATGAAAATGGTCTTGTTAATGCTGACATCCTGACAATCTGCAACAGCCTTGTAGACATCATTACCATTTGATTCAGTCGTTCAAATGAAAGGACACCAAAACAGATTTTTAAGTTCCATAACCAATGCTTTCTCTTTGCCATTTTGATAAAATATGTCGTCAGCGATTGTAATAGTGTGTAAATGTTTAATTTTAAAGTTGACGCCTTTTTTTCAAACAGTGTTTCATTGGTATATGTATATATAAAATGCACAGAATATTATATCCAATAGATCACAATCTAGTATGGTGTAGTTTGTAAATAAAAGTGTCAATCCAACTGCTGAGAATGTTGATGTCTAACGATGCCTAAGTCTATATATATCTAGGGTCGGCATACCTATATATATACTCAAACGGAAACTTCTAGACAACGCTAGAAATTTAAATTACGCATCTTTTGTTATGATCATTCTGGAAACGTTATGTAAGTGAAAAAGAAAGTTCTAATCATTCCATGAGTATCAATGATTGTTCCAGTGATTTCTAAACTGCATAGTTGTAACACAATGTGTATTATTTTGTACACAGTGTAAACATATATAATAAGCCACACAAAACAAATTAGGCCAACTAAACAAATATGATAGTTACAATATCATAACACCTCCCCACTTAAAAAAAGTTTGAGTGTAACAAAAACTTTTCATGAATAATATGTACAAAAAAACATAGTATATACACAGTGTTTTAATAAGTTCTAGATAAAACATCTGCTATTACATTATCTTGACCTTTAATATGTTTTACAATAACATCATATTCCTGTAACAATAAACTCCACCTAGCCAATCTCTGGTTCTTGTTTCATTTTATGTATGAAAGTGAGAGGATTATGATCAGTATAAACAAGAATAGGATGGACAGTGGGATTTAAATATACATCAAAATATTGAAGTGCGGACAACAGTGCAAAACACTCTTTTCAATAGTTGAATAATTTTTCTGATGTTTATCTAATTTCTTAGAAAAATATGATATAGGTTTTCTACATTATCATCTGTTTCCTGATATAAAACAGCTCCAACTCCTACATCGCTTGCATCAACGGCAAGTTTGAATTGTTTTCAAAGTCTGGAGTGATCAGAACTGGACTATTAATTAAAAGTGATTTGCTATTTTCAAAAGCTTTTGACAATTTTCACTCCAGATGAATTTAGAAGCTTTCCGTAAAAGATGAGTCAATGGTTGAACAACAGTAGCAAAATTTGAACAGAATTTCCTGTGAAATCCAATCATGCCTAAATATCTCATAAGTTGTTTTTTATTTGTAGGAGGAGGTAATTTGGTAATTGCATCCGCTTTAACCGTAATAGGTTTCACTTGACCTTGGCCAACTGTATGCCCTAAATAATCAACAGTGGCCTGGCAAAATTCACTTTTACCAAGATTAACAGTCAAACTTGATTGTGCCAATCTATCAAAAGTATCATATAAATGTGTTAAATGTTCTTCCCAGCTATCACTACATACAATAAGATCATCAATATAAACATAACAACAGTCTAAATCTTTTATAACATTATTGATCATTCTTTGAAATGTAGCTGGAGCACTTTTCATGCCAAACGGCATTACAGTATATTGAAATAAGCCATCTGGTGTGACAAAAGCTGATATTTCTCGAGCTCTCTGTGTCAATGGGACTTGCCAGTAACCTTTCAATAAATCAAATTTGCTCACAAATTTTGCTTGTCCAATGTTATCAATGCAGTCGTCTATCCTTGGAATCGGATAGGAATCAGATTTTGAAACAGAATTTACTTTTCTGAAATCAGTTACGAAACGAAAGGTTTTATCTGGTTTGGGCACAAGCAGACAAGGAGAGCTCCACTGTTACTCGGCTCAATAATATCATTGTCAAGCATATATTTAATTTCTTGTCTCATAAATGCAAGTTTGAGTGGATTGAGTCGGTAAGGATGTTGCTTAATTGGAGCAGCATCACCTACATCGACATCGACATCATGACAAACAGCAGTGGTTTTGTTTGGCACATCTGGAAAAAGATTTTTGAAAGAAAATACCAAAGTTTTTAATTTTTCTCTTCGATCAAAAGTCAGATGTGCAAGTTTTGAATCTAAATTTGACAATATTTCTGAATTTTTCAATCTAACTGTCTCTTCCATAGTTTTAGAACTAAAAGGTGGTTCAATTACATCTGGTTTGTCATGATTGTTCTCCAATTTAACCATGGCTAAAGTGGCAACTGGTTTACTCGCACCTTCATTAGTACACTCAAAATATGGTTTTAACATATTAATGTGACACACTCTATTTTGTTTACGCCGACCTGGTGTTTTACAATATAATTCAAATCATTGATTTTACTCTCTATGGTATAAGGACCACAATATTTAGCTTGTAATGGATGTCCAGGGACTGGCAAAATACAAGTACCTTATCACCAGGCTCAAAAATCTGTCCCTGGCATCTTTATTATACCATATTTTCATCTTATTCTGAACAGTTTTAAATTGTTCTGAGCAATTTGAAAAGCAGTATACAATTTTTCTTTAAATCTAGATACATAGTCTAGAAGATTCAAGTCAGTGTGTTCAGTAAGCCACTTTTCCTTAATCAGTTTTAAAGGTCCCTTACAGTGTGACCAAATACCAACTCAAAAGGACTAAAACCAAGGGATTCTTGAACAGCCTCTCGGACCGCAAAAAGTAAAAAGTGAACACCATCATCCCAGTCCCTGTCAACTTGAAAACCATAAAGTTCTGATCATGTTCTTCAATGTTGATGAAAACGTTCTAAGGCACCTTGAGATTCTGGATGGTAAGCACTTGATCTATACTGAGCAATCCCTAACTGGTACACGACTTGCTGAAATAAACCTGACATGAAATTTGAACCCTGGTCGGACTGTATAGACTTTGGAAGTCCTACTAGCGTGAAAAATTTGATCAGAGCTTTGACAATAGTAGGTGTCTTGATATTCCTTAACGGAATAGCCTCAGGAAAGCGAGTGGAGGTACACATGATTGTCAATAAATACGCATTTCCGGTCTTGGTCTTCGGTAAAGGTCCAACGCAATCAATGAGTACTCGGCTGAAAGGTTCTTCAAAGGCTGGAATAGGCAGAAGTGGTGCTGGCGGTATTTTCTGGTTAGGCTTACCAACAACCTGGCATATGTGGCATGATTTGCAGTATTCTGCGACATCATTTCTAAGTCTGGGCCAGTAGAAATGCTGTAAGATCTTAAGGCAAGTCTTCCTTATGCTTAATTGTCCAGCCAAGGGGGTGTCATGGGCAAGAACAATAATGTCTTGCCTATAGACTTTAGGCACCACCACTTGGTACACCACTCTCCATTCCTCCTCTGGGGTAGCATCAGAGGGCCTCCACTTTCTCATTAAAATGCCGTCTTGATGGTAATAGCATTCGGCCACTTTGTTTGCTTCTTCCTGTGGTTGAGCCCTCTTGCAGAGCTGAAGAACCTCAGGGTCTTTACTTTGTTCTTCGACAAATTTCCTTCGGTCTAATGAATGGCTGTTTACGTCTGGCCATGGCATAATTACATTCTTGCTAATACTAGGTGGTCTTACTACGGCCTTCTCTGAGCTACCGGGACCTTCAATGTCGGCTAGAAAGATGTCAAAAAGGTCCATATAATAAAACTGGTCTTCTTGCAAATCCTCATTTTGTTGTTTTCTAGCCATCGCCCTAGTAACGACACAAGCTGGATACAGTTCAGCATCATCTTCAGGTGATTTAACATCCACCACCGGTTCACTGGTAACAATTGGTTCAGCAACCACTTTGTTCCTAGCTAGATCATTTCCTAGCAATAATGAAACACCCTCAACAGGGAGATTAGGACGAACACCCACAACAACTGGTCCAGTTATCAAATCTGACTTCAGATAAATACGATGGAGGGGAACATCTATACAACCTAACTCCACACCTTGTAACAAAACGGAGGCACCAACAGAAGTCTCCTCGGACAAAGGCAACACACCTTCTAACAATAAAGACTGCGAAGCTCCAGTGTCCACTGAGGAGTAGTATTATCAACAATAGAAACAAACCCATCAGATATAAAAGATTTATAATCCTCCATGTAATCACAAAAACTGGACTTAAAAGCCTGACTCGCAGGACATTCCAACGTATTGGTAAGACGGGGTGTCGTACAAGCACTAGTCTTGGGCTTATTATCTCTTTCATTCTTCTTCTGGAGTCTAAAACAATCAGCCATCAGGTGACCATTCTTCTTACAATAAGCACAAGTCAGTGACTTCTTCTCAAAAGTATCAAATTTTGGACTAGACAAAGACTGACTCTTTTCTGTGCAACAGGTCACTATCAGTACGCTCAGTGCTTTGATTCTTGTAATTTCCACTCGAAGTATTAAAATTTTGACCTTTGAAACCTCTTTTATGTGAAAGAGTATAATTATCCGATATAACAGCTGCATCTTGTAATGTCTCAACAGTTTTGTCATCTAAATGTGTTTTTAAGTCTAAATGAACACACTGCTTGAACTCTTCTAATAACATCAATTGTCTTAAGTTATCAAAATTTTTATCTATTTTCTTTGACGTAAGCCATTTATCAAATAGATCTTCTTTTTCCCTAGCAAATTCAACATAGGTTTGTGAATCAAACTTTTATAAGACCTAAATTTCTGTCTATATGCTTCTGGCACTAGCTCATATGCTTTCAAAACCTCTTTTTAACCTTGTCATAATCACAACTATTTTCTGATGAAAGTGCTGAGTAAATTTCAGCAGCCTTGCCCTCAAAAACACTTTGCAGCATTTTAGTCCAAAAGGCTTCGGCCATTTCAAATTTTGAGCAATTTTCTCAAACTGTGGAAAAATTTATCAACTGTTTTTCACAGAATTTTGGAACCAAACGTATATTTTTGCTGCATCAAAATTAAAATGTTCTGATTTTGACAGGAATTTAGTGTTGCTTTCATCTTTAACCATTTCAATTTTCATTTCTCAATCTCTAACCTTTCCCTCATTTCAAGTTCTGCCTGTTTTAATTTAAATTCATCTTTTTCTTTTTCTTTCATCTTCTCCATCTCTAACCTTTCCTTCATTTCAAGTTCTGCCTGCCTTTCTTCTTTTTTTATTATGGCCTCGCAACAAAGTTGTCAGGGCCATATAGTTTTACCCTTGTCCGTCATTCTGTCATTCAGTCATTCCGTCATTCCACAACAAACCATTATACGGAGGTTTTTTCTAATCGCATTCAGATATTGGGCTGATTTTTGGTATGTGAGTTAACCATGATGAGTTACAGATCAAGTTTAAGTTTCGTTCCACTCCGCTAATTTTTGCCGAAATTACAGGCTTGGGACTTTGATTAATTGTTGAAAATCACAGTTATACGTACTTTTTTTCTAAACGCCTTCAGATATTGGGCTGATTTTTGGTATGTGAGTTAACCATGATGAGTTACAGATCAAGTGTAAGTTTCGTTCCGCTCCGCTAATTTTTGTCTAAATTACGGGCTTTGGACTTTGATTAATTGTTGAAAATCACAGTTATACGGACTTTTTTTCTAAACGCCTTCAGATATTGGGCTGATTTTTGTATGTGAGTTAACCATGATGAGTTACAGATCAAGTTTAAGTTTAGTTCCGCTCCGCTAATTTTGCCGAAACTAAGGGTTTTAGACTTGAAAATCACAGTTATACAGACTTTTTTTCTATACGCCTTCAGATTATGCGCTGTTTTTTGATATGTGAGACTACCATGATGAGTTACAGATCAAGTTTATGTTTCGTTCCACTATGCTGATTTTCATGTCGTTTCAACACATCTTGTTAGATCTGCAGTACATCCACTTCCTGTTTGCTGATAGTTTGAAATTTAATTACTCATTGATCAATGAAATTTTTCATCAAACTAGTATTGGTCTTGAGAGCTGGATACTATCCATGCATGTTTGTGTCCACATGTGTTGTTGAAATTGCAGATTTTTCAACTTTTTGAGACGGGGCCATTCGTGTCGTTCTGACACATCTAGTTCCAATTGTTTTAATTTGAGTTCATCTTCTTTTTTCAATTGCTTTAATTTAACTTCGTTTTCCAGTTGTTTTAATTTAAGTTCATTTTCTAATTCAAGCTGTTTTAATTTGATAGCGTCAACATTTTCGACCTTAAGTTCAAGAGCCTCTTCACCTAAAATTTCTGCGTCAACTAATTTGTCTATTACCAAATTTTTTATAATTTGTTTTCTCATAGATACTCTAAAGTCTAATTTCAGATGTTTAGCAAGCAACACTAATTCCTCTTTCTTTAAATTATCAAACCCCTCCAGGTCTGGCGTTTTCAAAAATTTACCGGCATCAATGCCATTTTGTAGAATTTTGTTGGCTACTTCTAATAAAAATACTGAACAAATTTTTAATAAGATATTAACGTTATCCCGGACGAGCCCCCAATTTCTGTTACGCCAGAAAATCGCCTTTTAATTGTAGCCAACAAAAGACACAAATCAATAATAAAACTTAACAAGATTTATTATACACTAGTTTACAAGTATTACACAAAGAGAAATGTCAACTTAACTGTCAAAATATGAGTCCAATCTTTTATCTTTTCTTTATCCGGAAATCTTCTCGGAATCCACAGAATATTATATCCAATAGATCACAATCTAGTATGGTGTAGTTTGTAAATAAAAGTGTCAATCCAACTGCTGATAATGTTGATGTCTAACGATGCCTAAGTCTATATATATCTAGGGTCTGCAAACTTATATATATACTCAAACGGAAACTTCTAGACAACGCTAGAAATTTAAATTACGCATCTTTTGTTATGATCATTCTGGAAACGTTATGTAAGTGAAATAGAAAGTTCTAATCATTCCATGAGTATCAATGATTGTTCCAGTGATTTCTAAACTGCATAGTTGTAACACAATGTGTATTATTTTGTACACAGTGTAAACATATATAATAAGCCACACAAAACAAATTAGGCCAACTGAACAAATATGATAGTTACAATATCATAACAGTTTTCTTCGTTTTAATGCACAATGATGAATTTGAATCTAAAAAATTATTTCAGTTGTCCAGTCAACTCTACACATATCTCAGATGTTTCGACCAACCAATACCGGACTGGTACAAGCAACCTCTCTGTCATCTCCTACGCAAATACCACACAACCGTTACTATCAGCCGTGATCCAGACCAAACAACTGAGGCAGAATGTGTTCTCAAGAAGAGGAAGAAAAATAAAAAGGATGAGGGCCGCCAGGCGAGAACGGGCATTTTTTGGGGAAAAACATGGAAAATCTGGATTGCAGGAGGTGGCATCTGGACTGATCTGAGTAGATT
Source organism: Mytilus coruscus (assembly GCA_017311375.1). Classification (NCBI taxonomy): domain Eukaryota; kingdom Metazoa; phylum Mollusca; class Bivalvia; order Mytilida; family Mytilidae; genus Mytilus; species Mytilus coruscus. The sequence goes on from CM029605.1 coordinate 48,433,772, forward strand.
TTGACATAATTCTTCATGTTAATTTGTTAATTTTTAGTACCTCATTTCAATATTTGATCTAGAATTGAAAATTAATTATCATCATTATAATTTTATGAATTTTCATCTTTGTCCATCATTGGAGAAAAATGTTTAATTTGATTTTGTTTTACATAAGTCAGTACCTTATTTTTTAAGGATCAGGTATCTTTTAGGTAACAAAGAACACAGAAAAAAAAAGGAAAAGGGTAATTAATGAAAAGATACGAGACTTAATTAATGGTGATGATGAAATAAAGATAGAGTATCGAATATATATGAAGTTTCCAACAGACCAGGGCCACCAAAATATCGATCAACTAGGAGAGGTGTTAATAAACATACATTTGTTTTGAAAACAGGGGGACATATTATTATTGTACGTTTCTATTTTATGTAACCCCAACAAAGTGGGGTGACATATTGCGATTCCTCTTTTCTGTTTCTCTACTATTAATATTGTACCTTTCTTTTACAAAACCCACCCACCCCACTTTTTGGTCCAAGCTATTTCTCGAAATAGAAGGACCAATTTGATGGAACTATTGCTAAATGTGAACCACTATGTGGAGTTGTTCTATCAGGGTGTGCCACTTTCAAGATGGCCACGATTACCATGGACACTTTTGAATGCAAAACAATGTTTTCAGGGTAATGTTGCAGTATTACATTAGGATCATGATATTCTTATACAAAGTAGGTGTCGACTATATTAAGGATATTGTCAATTTGTATGGTACTCGGATCTAAATGGCAGCAGCTATCCTCGAACAAGTTTAGCAAGCAAAATTTCCAGTTTTGCTTTTAGCGACTTATTAAAGAATGCCTGAAATTGGAATCTTAATTTTTATGTAGAGTTGTTGTCGAAAATAAACAGGTATTGGGGAACTTTTTGGTTTTGAACTATATGAGTGATCTGCATGAACTGACTTTGAAGCTAGATCCTGATGATGATCCTCTTCACAATACCGTTTTCGTTGACCCTCTCGAATGGACGCGAGTTTTCTTTCTTGTTTCGATGATCTGAAGCCATTATTGCGAAGCCGAAGTTTTCCATGATAAATAATGTATAAAAATTTCAAAGACTATAAAAATATAAAATACTATCAAAACGGTGTAAAATGACATCTATAAATTCTTTTAGACTCTCTGTTGAAGCTGGCAAGTGGTCGGCTGCTGCCATGTAAACAAATACCGGAAATCGCGGGATTTATTATTGTCGTATAATTATGATGTCTATGTTTATTTTTATTAATAGTAGCATACATATATATTATAAAATGATTAATCTATAACTATTATTCATATTTCAACCATTTTATTGATTTAGTTTTGTCAAACACTGTTTACATTTTTACGACTTTCATTATAAATTATGGTGCGCAAAAAGTGTCAAAAACGACACCAGCAGACATCCTTAAGCTTTCTTTATTTTTTGTCTGTCGTGTCCCTTTCGGCACTCCTTCACCATCCAACCCACATTTATGTATGGTATACCATCAACAGATGTTTCTGGTCCATCATTGACCTAGGTGTCTTTCCATTGGATCTTATGACTTTCCTAACTGGTGACATCTGCAAGAAAAAAATACCAACTATAGGATAAGACACACAACTGACAACCACCTAGGTTAGTGATATGACAACCGTACAATAAACTCATCATATATACCAGGATTGAAATTACGCCAGACGCGCGTTTCGGCTACAAAAGACTCATCAGTGACGCTCGAATAAAAAATGTTAAAAAGGCCAAATAGAGTACGAAGTTGGAGAGCATTGAGGACCAAAAATTCCAAAAATTTTTGCCAAATACAGCTAAGGTAATCTATTCCTGAGGTAGAAAAGCTTTAGTATTTCAAAAATTCTAAATTTTGTTTAGAGTTAATTTATAATTATGAACATATCAATGATAACTCATGTCAACACAGAAGTGCTGACTACTGGGCTGGTGATAACCTCGGGGAAATAAATTCCACCAGCAGAGGCATCGACCCAGTGGTTGTAAATAAACTCATCATAGATACCAGGATTGAAATTTTATATTTACGCCAGACGCGCGTTTCGTCTACAAAAGACTCATCAGTGACGCTCGAATAAAAAATGTTAAAAGGGCCAAATAAAGTACGAAGTTGAAGAGCATTGAGGACCAAAAATTCCTAAAAGTTTTGCCAAATACAGCTAAGGTAATCTATTCCTGAGGTAGAAAAGCCTTAGTATTTCAAAAGTTCTAAATTTTGTTTACCAAATCTGTCATCGGTTTAATAATATTTTTTCTACATTTCACTGTAAATGTGACCACTTTTTTGATCAGTATATTTGATATTACCTTAAATCGGTCATTTGATCAAGATAATTTTCTTATATGTATTGACAATTGTATTAGAAGTAAACTTGAACCAATTACAGCTTTATTAAAAAAAAGCAACATTTGTCAGTAATTTTTGCCACTCTTTGGATAATTAATTCAGATGTAACCTTAAATCGACCATATTCTAAAGATAGTTGTATAGAATGTAACACCAAACATGCCATCGGTTTACTGATAATTTTTCTACATTTCACTGCAAATTTTACCACTTATTTTATAATTAAACATGCCATCGGTTTACTGATAATTTTTCTACATTTCACTGCAAATTTGACCACTTATTTTATAATTAAATATGACATTACCTTTAATCGGTCATTTGTTCCAGATCATTTTCTCACGCAGCTTTGTTGAAAATTGTATATGTTTCAGTTAATTTAACCACTTTTTGGATAGTTGTAATAGATGAAACCTTAAATTGACCATATTTTATAGATATTTGTATAGAATGTAACACTAAACCTGCCATCGGTTAATTGATATTTTTCTACATTTTACTGTAAATTTGATCACTTTTTTGATAACTGTATTTGATATTACCTTAAATCAAACATTTGTTCCAGATAATTTTCTGAGATGTACTGACAGTTGTATTAGATGTAAACATGAACCAACCACAGCTTTGTTGAACATTTTACATTTTCAGTTAATTTAACCACTTTTTGGATAATTGTATTAGATGAAACCTTAAATCGACCATATTTGATAGATATTTGTATAGAATGTAACACCAAACCTGCCATCGGTGTATTGATAATTTTTCCACATTTTACTGTAAATTTGACAACTTTTTTGATAATTTGATAATTGTATTTGATATTACCTTAAATTAAACATTTGTTTCAGTTAATTTTCTGAGATGTATTGACAGTTGTATTAGATGTAGAAATGAACCAACCACAGCTTTGCTGAAAATTTTACATTTTTCAGTTAATTTAATCACTTTTTAGATAATTGTATTAGATGAAACCTTAAAACGACCATATTCTTAAGATAATTGAATGAATGTAACACCAAACCTGGCATCGGTTTATTGATAATTTTTCTATATTTCACTGTAGACTTGACAACTTTTTTGATAATTGTATTTCATATTACCTTAAATTTTACATTTTTCAATTAATTTAACCACTTTTGGATAGTTGTATTAGATGAAACCGTAAATCGACCATATTTAATAGATATTTGTATAAAATGTAACACCAAACTTGCAATCGGTGTATTGATAATTTTCCCACATTTTACTTTTAATTTGACAACTGTTTTGATAATTGTATTTGAAGTTACCTTGAATCAGTCATTTGGTCAAGATAATTTTCTGAGATGTACTGACAGTTGTATTAGATGTAAACATGAGCTAACCACAGCTTTGTTGAAAATTTTCAGTAAACTTTTTTCAAAGTTGTATTAGGTGAACCTTAAATTGACCATATTTTATACATAATTGTATTAAATGTAACAGAAAACCTGTCACTGCTTTATTGATAATTTTGCTACATTTTACAGTTAAATTGACCATATTTTATACATAATTGTATTAAATGTACCACAGATAATATATTTTTGTAAGTCATATTTATTTTACAAGTTTCAACCAATTCTTATAATTAGTTGTAGTAGATGTAACCTTAAACTAGCCAAAGCGTTATTGAGAATTTTACATATTTCAGTTAATGTTACGACAATTTTTTAAATTTGACCTAAAACCGACCATGTTTTATAGATACTTGTATTATATGTCAGAAAACCTGCCACTCTTCTTAACAATTTTACTACATTTTACATCTAATTTGAACACTTTTTTCACAATTATAGTAGATATTATCTTAAATTGGTCAACTTTTCTAGATAACTTGATAAGATGTCACCTTCAATCGGTCTTTATTTATCAATATATAATATTTTACAAGATTCAACCATTTCTAAATTTTATGGATAATTTATGAATACTTTTAAAATGAATTCAACCAACGTTTATAGTTAGTTGTAGTAGATTGAACCAACCACAGCTTTATTGAGAATGTTACGACTTTTTTCAAAACTGTATTAGATGTAACCTTAATTTGACCATATTTTACACATAATTGTATTAAATGTAACAGCAAACCTGCTACTGCTTTGTTGATAATTTTGCTACATTTTACAGTTAAATTGACCACTTCTTCGATAATTGAATTAGATATTACCTTAAATCGGTCATTCAAACAGATAACTGTATTAGATGTAACGTTAAATCGGTTACTTTCTTTATTAAGAATTGAATTATATTCTAAAAGATTGAACCTCTTTTTGAAGATAATGTGTCATATAACCTAAAATTCGCTTTTTAAAGATAATTTTAAAAGATGTTACCTTAAATCGGTCATTTGTTTTTTGTAAGTTATATTAATTTTACAAGTTTCAACCTATTTTCATAATTAGTTGTAGTAGATGTAACCTTTAACTTACCAAAGTTTTATTGAGAATTTTACATATTTTAGTAAATTTTACGACTTTTTGAAAATTGTATTAAATCTAACCTAAAATCGACCATGTTTTATAGATAATTGTATTAGATGTAACAGAAAACCTGTCACTGTCTTCTTAACAATTTTACTACATTTTACATCTAACTTGACCACTTTTGTGACAATTGTAGTACAAGTTACCTTATATTGGTCTATTTTTCTAGATAACTTGATCAAATGTAACCTTTAATCAGTCTTTATTTATAAATATATAATATTTTTCAAGATTCAACCATTTCTAAATTTTATTAATAATTTAAATATATTTTAAAATGAATTCAAACAATGTTTAAAAATAGTTGTAGTAGATATTAATTTGAACCAAACACAGCTTTATTGAGAATTTTACGATTTTTTTCCATAAGTGAATTAGATGTTACCTTAAATCGGCCTTTCACACAGATAACTGTATTAGATGTTATCTTAAATCGATCACTTTTTCTCCTGATAATTGAAGCAATTGAAAAGATTCGACCACTTATAAGATAATGTGTCATATAACCTTTTTTTGGCATTTTTCTAGACAATTTTGAAAGATGTTACCTTAAATCGGTCACTTGTTTTTGTAAGTTAAATTAATTTTACAAGTTTCAACCTTTTTTTATAATTTGTTGTAGTAGATGTAACCTTTAACTAACCAAAGTTTTATTGAAAATTTTAAATATTTCAGTAAATTTTACGACTTTTTGATAATTGTATTAAATCTAACATAAAATCGACCATGTTTTATAGATAATTGTATTAGATGTAACAGAAAACCTGTCACTGTCTTAACAATTTTACTATATTTTACATCTAATTTGACCACTTTTTCACAATTATAGCAGATATTATCTTAAATTGTTCAACTTTTCTAGATAACTTGATAAGATGTCACCTTAAATCGGTCTTTATTTATAAATATATAATATTTTACAAGATTCAACCATTTCTAAATTTTATGGATAATTTATGAATACTTTTAAAATGAATTCAACCAATGTTTATAGATAGTTGTAGTAAATGTAAACTTGAACCAACCACAGCTCTATTGAGAATTTTACGACTTTTTCAAAATTGTATTAGATGAAACCTTAAATTGACCATATTTTATACATAATTGTATTAAATGTAACAGCAAACCTGCTACTGCTTTGTTGATAATTTTGCTACATTTTACAGTTAAATTGACCACTGTTTTTCGATAATTGAATTAGATGTTACCTTAAATCGGCCATTCACACAGACAACTGTATAAGATGTAATTTTAAAACGATCACTTTCTTTACTGAGAATTGAATTATATTTTAAAGATATAACCAGTTGTTAAGATAATGTGTCATATAACCTTTATCTGGCATTTTTCTGGACAATTTTTAAAGATGTTACCTTAAATCGGTCACTTTTTATTGATAATTATATGACATTTTACAATATGCAACCACTTTTTATAAAACTGTGAAAGATGTAACCTTAAATTGGTCACTGTCTTCTTAACAATTTTACTACATTTTACATCTAACTAAACCACTTTTTGACAATTGTAGTACATGTTACCTTATATTGCTCAATTTTTCTAGATAACTTGATCAAATGTAACCTTTAATCAGTCTTATTTAGAAATATATAATATTTTACAAGATGATTCAACCATTTCTAAATTTTATTGATAATTTAATTATATTTTCAAAATGAATTCAAACAATGTTTATAAATAGTTGTAGTAGATGTTAATTTGAACCAAACACAGCTTTATTGAGAATTTTTCGATATTTTTTCCATAATTGAATTAGATGTTACCTTAAATCGGCCATTCACACAGATACCTGTAATAGATGTAATCTTAAATCGATCACTTCTTTTCCCGATAATTGAATTATATTGAAAAGATTCAACCACTTTTAAGATGATGTGTCATATAACCTTTTTTGGCATTTTTCTAGACAATTTTGAAAGATGTTACCTTAAATTGGTCACTTGTTTTTGTAAGTTATATTAATTTTACAAGTTTCAACCTATTTTTATAATTTGTTGTAGTAGATGTAACCTTTAACTAACCAAAGTTTTATTGAGAATTTTAAATATTTCAGTAAATTTTACGATTTTTTGATAATTGTATTAAATCTAACCTAAAATCGACCATGTTTTATAGATAATTGTATTACATGTAACAGAAAACCTGTCACTGTGTTAACAATTTTACTACATTTTACATCTAATTTGACCACTTTTTACATTTATAGTAGATATTATCTTAAATTGGTCAACTTTTCTAGATGACTTGATAAGATGTCACCTTAAATCGGTCTTTATTTATAAATATAAAATATTTTACAAGATTCAACCATTTCTGAATTTTATGGATAATTGAAGTATACTTTTAAAATGAATTCAACCAAAGTTTATAGATAGTTGTAGTTAATGTAAACTTGAAGCAACCACATCTTTATTGAGAATTTTACGACTTTTTTCAAAATTGTATTAGGTGAACCTTAAATTGACCATATTTTATACATAATTGTATTAAATGTAACAAAAACCTGTCACTGCTTTATTGATAATTTTGCTACATTTTACAGTTAAATTGACCACTTTTCCGATAATTGAATTAGATGTTACCTTAAATCGGCCATTCGCAGAGATAACTGTATAAGATGTAATCTCAAATCGATCTCTTTTCTACTGAGATTGCATTATATTTTAAAGATATAACCACTTGTTCAGATAATGTGTCATATAACCTTTATTTGGCATTTTCTGGACAATTTTAAAGATGTTACCTTAAATCGGTCACTTTTTATTGATAATTATATGACATTTTACAATATGCAACCACTTTTATAAAAACTGTAAAAGATGTAAGTTTAAATTGATCATTTGTTTTTTGTAAGTTATATTAATTTTACAAGTTTCAACCTATTTTCATAATTAGTTGTAGTAGATGTAACCCTTAACTGACCAAGGTTTTATTGAGATTTTAAATATTTCAGTCAATTTTACGACTTTTTGATAATTTTATTAAATCTAACCTAAAATCGACCATGTTTTATAGATAATTGTATTACATGTAACAGAAAACCTGTCACTGTGTTAACAATTTTACTACATTTTACATCTAATTTGACCACTTTTTACATTTATAGTAGATATTATCTTAAATTGGTCAACTTTTCTAGATGACTTGATAAGATGTCACCTTAAATCGGTCTTTATTTATAAATATAAAATATTTTACAAGATTCAACCATTTCTAAATTTTATGGATAATTGACGTATACTTTTAAAATGAATTCAACCAATGTTTATAGATAGTTGTAGTTAATGTAAACTTGAACCAACCACATCTTTATTGAGAATTTTACGACTTTTTTCAAAATTGTATTAGATGAAACCTTAAATTGACCATATTTTATACATAATTGTATTAAATGTAACAGAAAACCTGTCACTGCTTTATTGATAATTTGCTACATTTTACAGTTAAATTGACCACTTTTTCGATAATTGAATTAGATGATACCTTAAATCGGCCATTCGCAGAGATAACTGTATAAGATGTAATCTCAAATCGATCACTTTCTCTACTGAGAATTGCATTATATCTTAAAGATATAACCACTTGTTAAGATAATGTGTCATATAACCTTTATTTGGCATTTTCTGGACAATTTTAAAGATGTTACCTTAAATCGGTCACTTTTTATTGATAATTATATGACATTTTACAATATGCAACCACTTTTATAAAAACTGTAAAAGATGTAAGTTTAAATTGATCATTTGTTTTTTGTAAGTTATATTAATTTTACAAGTTTCAACCTATTTTCATAATTAGTTGTAGTAGATGTAACCCTTAACTGACCAAAGTTTTATTGAGATTTTAAATATTTCAGTCAATTTTACGACTTTTTGATAATTTTATTAAATCTAACCTAAAATCGACCATGTTTTATAGATAATTGTATTACATGTAACAGAAAACCCGTCACTGTGTTAACAATTTTACTACATTTTACATCTATTTTGACCACTTTTTTCACATTTATAGTAGATATTATTTTAAATTGGTCAACTTTTCTAGATAATTTGATAAGATATCACCTTCAATCGGTCTTTATTTATAAATTTATAATATTTTACAAGATTCAACCATTTCTAAATATTTCAGTCAATTTTACGACTTTTTGATAATTGTATTAAATCTAACCTAAAATCGACCATGTTTTATAGATAATTGTATTCGATGTAACAGAAAACCCGTCACTGTGTTAACAATTTTACTACATTTAACATCTAATTTGACCACTTTTTCACATTTATAGTAGATATTATTTTAAATTTTTCTAGATAACTTGATAAGGTATCACCTTAAATCGGTCTTTATTTATAAATATATAATATTTTAAAAGATTCAACCATTTCTAAATTTTATGGATAATTTATGAATACTTTTAAAATGAATTCAACCAATGTTTATAGATAGTTGTATTAAATGTAACAGAAAACCTACCACTGCTTAATTGATAATTTTGCTACATTTAACAGTTAAATTGAGCACTTTTTCGATAATTGAATTAGATATTACCTTAAATCTGTCATTCAAACAGATAACTGTATTATATGTAACCTTAAATTGGTTACTTTCTGTATTAAGAATTGAATTATATTCTAAAAGATTCAACCTCTTTTTGAAGATAATGTGTCATATAACCTTAAAGTGGCATTTTTAAAATAGTTTTATAAGATGTTACCTTAAATCGGTCACTGTTTTTTCTGTTAATTATGATACATTTTACAATACACAACCACTTTTTCTAAGTAACTGTAAACGATGTAACTTAATATTCGTCATTTATTTTTGTTAGTTATATTAAATTTACAAGTTTCAACCAAGTTTATAATTAGTTTTAGTAGATGTAACCGTAAACCAACCAAAGACTTATTGAGAATTTTACATATTTCAGTAAATTTTACGATTTTTTTATAATTGTATTAAATCTAACATTAAATCGACCATGTTTTATAGACAATTGTATTAGATGTAACAAAAGCCTGCCACTGTCTTCTTAACAATTTTACTACATTTTACATCTAATTGGACCACTTATTTCACAATTGTAGTAGATATTACCTTAAAGAACATTAGACCGATTTAAGGTAATATCTACTACAATTGTGAAATAAGTGGTCCAATTAGATGTAAAATGTTCTAGATAACTTGATAAGATAGAACCTTAAATCGGTCTTTATTTATAAATATATATTGTTTTCAAGATTCAACTATTTTAAAGTTTTATTGATAGTTTAAGTATATCTTTTAAATGAATTCAACCAATCTTTATAGATAGTTGTAGTAGATGTAAACTTGAACCAACCACAGCTTTATTGAGAATTTGACGACTTTTTTCAAAACTGTATTAGATGTAACCTTAAATTGACCATATTTTATACATAATTGTATTAAATGTAACAGCAAACCTGCCACTGCTTTGTTGATAATTTTGCTACATTTTACAGTTGAATTAACGACTTCTTCGATAATTGAATTAGATATTACCTTAAATCGGTCATTTAAACAGATAACTGTATTAGATGTAACCTTGAATTGGTTACTTTCTTTATTGAGAATTGAATTATATTTAAAAGATTCGACCACTTATTAAGATAATGTGTCATATAACCTTTATTTGGCATTTTCTAGACAATTTTAAAAGATGTTACCTTGTTTCGGTCACTTTTTATTGATAAATATATTACATTTTACAATATGCAACCACTTTTTCTAAAATGTAAGATGTTACCTTAAATTGTTCATTTGTTTTTGTAAGTTATATTAATTTTACAAGTTTCAACCTATTTTCATAATTAGTTATAGTAGATGTAACCTTTAAATTACCAAAGTTTTATTGAGAATTTTAAGTATTGCAGTAAATTTTACGACTTTTTGACAATTGTAATAAATCTAACCTAAAATCGACCATGTTTTATAGATAATTGTTTTAGATGTAACAGAAAACCTGTCACTGTCTTAACAATTTTACTACATTTTACATCTAATTTGACCACTTTTTCACAATTATAGTAGATATTATCTTAAATTGGTCAACTTTTCTAGATAACTTGATAAGATGTCACCTTAAATCGGTCTTTACATTTTGTATTTATAAATATATAATATTTTACAAGATTCAACCATTTCTAAATTTTATGGATAAATTTATGAATACTTTTAAAATGAATTCAACCAATGTTTATAGATAGTTGTAGTAAATGTAAACTTGAACCAACCACATGTTTATTGAGAATTTTACGACTTTTTTCAAAACTGTATTAGATCTAACCTTATATTGACCATATTTTATACATAATTGTATTAATTGTAACAGCAAACCTGCCACTGCTTTGCTACATTTTACAGGTGAATAGACCACTTCTTCGATAATTGAATTAGATATTACCTTAAATAGGTCATTGAAACAGATAACTGTATTAGATGTAATCTCAAATCGATCACTTTTTTTACTGAGAATTGAATTATATTTTAAAGATTCAACCACTTATTAAGATAATGTGTCATATAACCTTTATTTGGCATTTTCTAGACAATTTTAGAAGATGTTACCTTGTTTCGGTCACTTTTTATTGATAATCATATTACATTTTACAATATGCAACCACTTTTCTAAAAACTGTAAGATGTTACCTTAAATTGTTCATTTGTATTTGTAAGTTATATTTATTTTACAAGTTTCAACCTATTTTCATAATTAGTTGTAGTAGATGTAACCTTTAAATTACCAAAGTTTTATTGAGAATTTTAAATATTGCAGTAAATTTTACGACTTTTTGACAATTGTATTAAATCTAACCTAAAACCGACCATGTTTTATAGATAATTATATTAGATGTAATAGAAAACCTGTCACTGTCTTAACAATTTTACTACATTTTACATCCAATTTGAACACTTTTTCACAATTATAGTAGATATTATCTTAAATTGGTCAACTTTTTGTAGATTTAGAGGTATTGTCATCATCGGTATCTAAAGGAATTTGAATTTATATTCATAATTATGAACTTGACAACAGTTTTAAGCTACAATGTATTATATTTTTTAAATGTTACAGTACCCTTGACCTTTTTTTCTGCCAATTGAATCTTTTTTTTAAGCTGCTGGTAAGTAATTTGGCTACCTCACTACTTCTTTTGTTAAAGAGTATAATTCTGGTCAAAGTAGCTTCAGCTAACCTTTTCCAAAGTTTCAAGTCTTGCTGCTTAAGTTTTTGACTAGACACCTCTTCAATTATTAAGTGTAAATGAGTTTTCAATAGGAACTAGAGGCTCTAAAGAGCCTGTGTCGCTTACCTTGGTCTGTGCATATTAACAAAAGGACACAGATGGATTGTTGGTGATGGTGATGTGTTTGTAGATCTTAATTTACTGAACATTCTTGATGCTTACAATCATCTCTATCTATAATGAACTTGCCCAGTAGTTTTAGTGGAAATTATTTTGAAAAAATTTACAAAATTTATGAAAATTGTTAAAAATTGATTTGATTATAAAGGGCAATAACTCCTTAAGGGGTCAATTGACTTATTTGTAGGTCTTACTTTGCTGTACATTATTGCTGTTTACAGTTTATCTCTATCTATAATAATATTCAATATAATAACCAAAAGCTGAAATTTTATCTTAAAATTACGAATTCAGGGGCAGCAACCCAACAACGGGTTGCCTGAATGGTCTGAAAATTTAAGGGCATATAGATCTTGACCTAATGAACTATTTTGTTTTGAAAGATTTGCTCGAAATGCTTTGGGTTTAGATATATGAGCCAAAAACTTATTTGCAACTCTTACTTTGCTGTACATTATTGCTGTTTACAGTTTATCTTTATCTATAATAATATTCAAGATAATAACCAAAAGCTGCAAAATTTTCTTAAAAGTACCAATTCAGGGGCAGCAACCAAACAACAAGTTGCCTGATTGGTCTGAAAATTTCAGGACTTATGAACAATTTTATCCGTAGCAAATTTGCTCTAAATGTTTTGGTTTCAGAGATATGAGCAAAATTGCATTTTACCCTATGTACTTTTATTAGCCATGCCGGCCATTTTGGTTCGCGGGCGGGTCATCAGACACACTTTTTAAACTACATACCCTAATGATGATTGTTTACAACTCATTATAACCAGTTTTAAATTTATAAAACTTAAAAAAAAAAAAATTATAAACCAGTCTACGGGATTTTATTTTATGGGTCAGGAACAACCTACATAAACGTACCAAAAGGTTCAAACTCGTACACGTTTATGTATGGTTAGGTACATGTGATGCTACATCCAAAGTAGGGAAATACCTGAAGCTTAGATTGCAAAACACATCTAGTATTCTTAAGTACATCAAGGACAAATTTAAAGATCTGACCCTAGCAATAAAGGTATCCCGAAAAAAGAATACTCCACGAGTAACCCTTCTCGAAATTCCTCACTACTCAATTGTTGAATTTAACGCGTCAAGAAGTCACCCAGACCCTCACTCCTTCTATGAGGATGATATAAAATTAGCCAAACAAATTGACACAATAAACAACCTGATACGTCAATTAAATAATACAGAACAGGCCAGATCTCCCAGATTCTCACTTGATTTGACACGACCAACAAAAGGCCACAAAGGTCAGAAAGCAAAAGTGAAGTATAGGTAAATCGTTCAAATTCATCTTAAGACTAGCAATGTTGTTATTCATGTACTTCTTTAAGAGCGAGAAAAGATCATAATTTTAAACATCTTCTAAATTTTTGTCTTCAAATAAATTGCCGGTCGGAAGAAGACCAAGTGACCATATTTCTATTCAAAAGGTCAACCTACGAACCCCTAACAATTCTAATTAGAAGATACCAATGATATTGATATATGAATAATGATCAAGATATTGAAGTGTGTTTAAGCTGTAGATTTTGGGTCGTGAAACGGAATAGTGATGGCATTTATAATAATAAAGTCAAACTAGATGGCTTCTACGATATGAAAACGATATGAGTAGTGACACATTTTTGTTCGACCATTGAAATGTTTCTTAGTAAAACAAGCGGGTCAAAGGGTGTTTTGCCGAGTGTAGACCACTTCTTGTGAGATGCAGTAACATATTACGGCATGATTTGAGGCAAGTTCTACACCAGAAATCATATTTCTTGTGTTATTTTGCCAGTTTGGTTAGGTACATGTGATGCTCCTTACAAAACAACGATTAACAAGAGAGAACTATGAAGCTTCAGAGTATCAGCAGATAAAACTGGGGTTTCTTTATTCCGGAACCTTAAAATTGACCAACTAAAATTTCAAGATGTCATTGAATTGTTAAAGTGATATCACAAGGCGTATAAGTGCAATATATTGTCTATTCAGATCTGATATATAACGCTATATATGTTCATAAAATAATAAATAATCTAATTTTGATTTAGAATGTGAGAAAAACTTTACTGACTCCAGACCTCTCTGGTTGTAATTAGATGTCAAATTCTTTAAAATTATTAAATGTCTGTTATTTTTATTAGATATAATTTATTCAGTCTATAATAACAAAGAAGACTGGGTTGTGCATACATATCCAAAATTAGGTCACAGACATCATTATATATTTAATTCAATATTTTAGTCTTTACAGATCATAACAAATGTTTTTGTTTTTTTTGTGTTTTTTTTCACAACTGTAATCAACAAAATCAATGCTAATCAGATGTATTTTATTTGTAATTGTAATTTGTATTAATTATGCTGCTCTTTATGGGTGTCTTGATTGACAAATAAGACTATTCTTATTCTTCTTATAAAAAATGCATGCCGGATTAGCATTGGATTATCATTCATTTGACAATAAATACTTTAAAACATTTTTTTTGTTTTACCTTAGGACGAGGTTTGTCATTTTCATTTGGCATAGGATCTGCATCTTGTAAAGATTTCAACAATTCTTCATCCCTGATATTATGTGTTTTTAATTTTAAGGTGATCACGCAGTCGATCATACTATTCTTCACATAGCGGATCTTATATCTACTATATATCATCGGCTACTGACAGCTCTATCCCTTTCTCCTTATGTTTACCATGTTGTTCTTTTAGATGTCTTTGCAAATTAGGCAGAGTTTTGCCACAGACATGACACTGACGCTTAGAATCATTGTCCTTTTCATTCTGTACTTTTGTGGTGATTATTGGAAACTTGGCAGTTTTATTTGTAGTGTTTTCAATACAGCGCCTGTTAATTGGACGGCATGTAGAACATAATGGTCTTCTTTTATTGGTTCCTTATCAGATGGAGGAATTATTCTGTACTGATTTGTTGTGCTTATTTCTTCAACATTGTCATCTGACGATTCTGAAGAATTTTCTTCATAATCATCTGGTCCAGGAACCCGTTCACTTCCAGACGAAAAAGTCTCAGTTTGCTCATTGTTCTACATAAAATACATTTTAAAGTGTAAAGATGATTGTAATGTTATCCTCTATATTTTTTTCTGAAAACATTTAATCATTTCCCACATTTGAATTATTTTATCCCAAGTAGTCAAAACGTCTACCTTAAGCTCTTATTATTTTTAAGTAGAGCGTGAGTGTTGCGGAATAGGATGGACATTTTCATTTCAGTTTGCTGATCAAGCTTCGCTAAGGCTTTTTGAGCGGGTGCATTCTGTGGGTTTTTTAAAGTGTTATTGAACACTTCTACAGATTTTTGGTGTGCACGACTTTCTTCATGGTATTTGAGGGATTCCAATTTAAAAGATTTACACCCTTCAATCATTGTTTTGTTTGTAATCAAATGATTTATTTTATCTTCATTTTCCTCACAGAGGCTGCACCACATGCCCCTTTCTTTTTCAAATTAAAGCCACTGCCGGCCAATTTTCATCCTATACTTAATAAAAAATAAAAATAAAAATATGGGGTCACCGTTCGTTTATCTCACAATCTGCCTTTGACCTACCAGGTTTGTAACATGAGCAACACAACGGGTGCCACATGTGGAGCAGGATCTGCTACCCTTCCAGATCACCTGAGATCACCCAACGTTTTTGGTGGGGTTCGTGTTGCTTAGTTGTCTGACATGTTGACGACAGACAGGCGGACAGCAAACAGACAACAGTATACCATAATACACCCCGTATACAGGCGTATACAAACTATATACCTTTCTGTTGAATGTGGCGAAGGACAAACCTAGAACTCTACAAAATTGAAGAGAAAATTAATATGTATATGTTTCATGGTTACCTAAAACAATGATGATAAATGATCGGTGTGCACTATTTGGCACTTGCCTCGCTTAAATTGTCGTGAAAACAAGGGATAGGCAGTCTACGGACCCCTCAAAGAGTTGTTGCAGGGTTCTTAACGTGCAAAGAGCGTGGCACTCTCTTTACACGAGGCATCGGATTTAACGTCCCATTCTGACCGGACGTGGCTGCAAATTTGTACATCCCGCACAGCCAAACGGACGCCCCACTTTGACGAGGGTTTTACCGCCGGTCGGAAGAAGACCAATGGTGACCATACTTCTATTCCCCTGTCACCCTTGGGGTTGATGGGAGAAGAAAACTAAGAACATAGTGTGAAATACTTTCGACGAGTCACGCTGATTCCTTGTACACATTTAGGGTAGCTTTCCCTGTTATTGTCAGTGCCCTTGAACATTTGCGGCAAGATGGTGACGACAAGGCCGGTCAGTTCTTAGCTGCAATATCAAGATTTGAATTTATTATTGGATTAGTAACAACGGAGCACATTTTACAAAGCATTGGGCATCTACCTACTTTTCTACAAAGTAAGAGTTGTGATTTGGTAGAAGCTGTCCGAGTGTAAACTGATAATTGATCAATTATCAGACGAACGTAACGACGATGCTGTTTGGGATGCGCTTTTGATCAGGCGGTCACGATGGCCGACAAAATAGAGGTCCTACTGTCCATGCCAAGAAGAGTAGGAATACAGGTCAACCGGGCTAACTATCCAGCTGACACTCCAAGTCAGTATTGGAAGCGAGCCTTGTATTTCTCCTTTCTTGATTATTTCATAGAAGAACTAACAGGACGTTTAATGGATAACTCTGGCCGTTTTCAAGGCCATAATCCCATACCTACACGTTTGGAATCTTTGAGTGCAGAGTGTATAGACAAACTATACGAAACATTTAGACACGACTTGACGGACAATCAAGGAACCTTCATCTTTGAGGTAAAGAGATGGTAGAGACGCTGGTCGGGTCCAGATGTTACAGTAAAGCCCAAATCTCTGATGTCGTCTCTAGCAGTGACTAATAAGGAACTATATCCTTCAATATTTGCTATCTTGTCAATCCTAGTTACGATGCCAGTAACCACATCAACTACTGAACGGTCATTTAGTGCATTACGACGACTGAAAACTTATCTCCGTTCAACCATGGTACAGGACTGGCTATCTTCGTTGGCACTCATACATGTTCACAGAGAAATGGATATCGACATCGAGAGAGTTCTGCGATCATTTGCCTTGGCAAAAATAGATATTAACTACTTTTAGTCTTACATGCTGTATTAACATTTAATTAAACAGGCTCAATACAATAACCTTGAAAACATCTTAGATTTATATCCCTCACTTTATAAGTCAATCTTAAAAGTCGCCTTTGATTTCGTATTCCCATTGTTCGTTCGTCCAAAAGACTATTAATTCACCTTGGGTATCTGTGTCCCAAATGACCTTCTACTGTGTCATAGAAACCTCTCCTTTGATTCGAAAATGACCTTAGTGAGAAACGCTACGGTCGGGTGACTTGCAAGAAGCAGGACCTGCTTACCCTTCTGGAGCACTGGAGGTTGCCACATTTTTTCGGGGTTCGTGTTTTTTATCTGTATTTAGTTTTCAATATTGAATGGTTTTGTTATATCTTTGTGTGGGATGTATCAATTACGTAGCCACGTCCGGTCATAATGGGGACGTTAAATCCGATGCCTCGTGTAGAGAGTGTCACGCTTCTGCATTGTTAATTAAATCTGTTATCAAGGCTTATACTTTTAAATTTTACCAAGACATGTTAAAAATTATAGGTTTACCCTATGCATATTTGAGCATTAATGACATGAATTTTAATAAACAGAAATCTAAGAAATGCTTCATTTACTAAATAAGTAGCTAATATTGCATGATAGTTTCTTAATGAAAAAACCTCGGACATGGAGATGTACTTGTTATCTTTTTATTGTTCTCCTCAATTAACTTGCTGTGCTTTGCAGTAAGCTGATTGTCCCTTGATCTAAATGCATTTGAATATCTCTTGAAATTGCACCATCTTCAATTTCAATCTCTGACATCTTTGCCTTGGCATTGGCCGCCATAAAAGCTCTGTAAAAATATAAAAATCTGATATACAAATATTGACAAAATATTAATCATGTCAAAGTTGGTGACATTAAAATAAAAGAAGGTCTAATTTGAGTAGGATATTTCAATCAAGTAAAGTTGAAATGCTATTTGTAGTTCACACGTATTTGACTTTGCTGCATTTTGAAACCTCTTTTCTTTGCTATAAGTCTCAGTGATAGATGCTCGAATGGAATTTAATTTCTTATTGAGATATGTATTTTATTTTCTATTTTAAATACATATCAATTGCACGCATGTTGCCCGTAGCCAATTTATATTTAAAAAAAGAAATTATTATTGTGTTTTTAATTTCTTTTGTATATATATATGTATGATAACTTGATTACAAGCATGTGTAACTATATATAAAAATATTAGTCATTCATAATTTATTTGATTACTTTCATTTAGGTGTCAATATATCATACTTCATCAGTCGTTATTAATCGTTTATTACGACTTTCAACAGTGTTTTGGTTTTTCTTTCTATCCTGTGATTTGAATGATAGACATGATTACAGATATAAATTTGTCAAATGAAATGTTCATTTCTGTCTCCACGACTTACTGGATCATTTACAAAATAAATGTTGACAATGTCATCTCCTTTGTCTTATCCCTTTAGCAGCTTTTGGGAGGTTATAATATATCATTTTTGTGTAGCATCGTACATAATGCATTTAATGCAACTGGTTTTTTTTCAGGGTGCTGATATCTGTAATTTTGACCATGTACGGTATTGCAGTCCTCCAAAGAATGTTCATTTTTTCTTTCCCAGCCGGACTATTTCATTTTTTAAAGGGAAGTAGGTACTGAGAAATGCCTTTGTTCCCCTTTTTTTCTTTTGGAGAACATCTTGGATTATCCAATTTATCAGTTGACTGGCTGCGGCTTGGTGTTATACGAATATAAGTTAAAAAGTGAAAAATTTACGGACGACGGATGAAATACAGACAAGAACTATTTTAAAACTTTGAAAAAATGCATTTGTTTTGCATTTTGCATTATATATTTACCTGTTTCCTAATATTTGTTTTGTATCCTACTGTGTTACGTTTTCACTGAAAACGTACCATTGATATGTATTTACCGGAATTTGTCGAGTGACGTCGAAATGCCATGCGATAACGTTACGGAAAGGCATGCGATAATAACCGGATATAGTTGATAAATTTTTCATATCAGCCCGCTAAGCATCATTTCGGAAAATATGGAATTCACGTAAATTTAATGCTATTATCATACTGTAAAAGTTATAACTTATTTACTCTAAGTTTATGATAAAACTATTTTCTGCATTAACCTGAATTATGTTGGACAGAACATCTATGTCCATACTGTCTCGGGCACAGTTATGTATTTCCAATTATTTCCAAGCCAGATTATTCATTTTCAAACCCCTACCCCATCCCCTTTCTACCCGATATCTATGTTCCAGTGTCTGTGATTCAGTGGTTGTTGTTAATTGTTGATTGTCATATTTTTTCTTTCATTGCCAGCGTTATTCAGGCCATTAACTATGGTTGCGGCATGAATGATGTCACCAATATTTACTCGATTGGACGAAATTACGGAATTGAACGAAAACCAACAAACAAGATATATGCTACAATAAAAGGAAAACATTACGGACATAAAATAAAACTTAAAAATGAAATTATCTCGTTAAATCAAATAAATTCAGGTAAAGAAGGTACGGAAGCCCATTTAGGACCTCCCAGAAATATAATTTGAATTAAGGTGTCATTATCACCAATGTCAAATTGTTTGGATTTTGTGGGCTTGGCCTTTAATTACGGAAGCCCATTACGGACCTTCCAAAATATAATTTGAATTGAAATCATGAATTAAAATCGTTATCACGAATTGTATAATTCGTTATCACAGGTTAAATTTGTGACAACGAATTTGTGGAAATCGTTATAACAGATTTTGTAATTCGTAATTACGAATTAAATTCGTTATACAATTCGTGATAACGATTTAAATTCGTGATTTTAATTCAAATTATATTTTGGATGGAGAGTTGTCTCATCGGCACTCATACCACATCTTCTTATTTCTACTAAATGGGCTTCCGTATTTAACACAGGAGCAGGTAAATATCACTGACAGGTTCATAGATCTACAATTGAAGCTTATGCTGGTCAATTAGGCTATTAAAAGCTCGAGTGCTATAAAACATGATAAATATATCTTATCAACTTTGTGTACTTGCAAGTGTAGTCTTAAACTTTCAGTGCGTAATAATAATCGCAAAGAGTACAAAATATTATACTTGAAATAAAGAATGTCAAAATACATATATCGCAAATTTAATGACTTATCAAAAGCTGTCTTATATAGATCAGCATCACTGCAATAGACATATTTTGTTGAAATTTGCATCTGGTGCAATAAAATTTGTATCCATAATCATGGTACTAACATTTTTCATGTTTTATAGTCTGGGTACATATAATCTTTATTGAATGTGGTTTTTCTTTGTTGAAGGTCGTATGGTGACCTATAGTTAAAATTGAGAATGGAAATGGGGAATGTGTCAAAGAGACAACAACCCCACCATAGAACAGACAACAGCAGAAGGTCACCAATAGGTCTTCAATGCAGCGAGAAACTCCCGCAACTGGAGGCGTCCTTCAGCTGGACCCTAAACAAATATCTATACTAGTTCAGTGATAATGGACGTCATACTAAACTCCAATTTATACACAAGAAACTAAAATTAAAAATCATACAAGACTAACAAAGGCCAGAGGCTCCTGACTTGGGACAGGCGCAAAATGCGGCGGGTTAAACATGTTTTTGAGATCTCAACCTCCCCTATACCTCTAACCAATGTAGAAAAACAAACGTACAACAGTACGCACAATAAAACTCAGTTTAAGAGAAGTCCGAGTCCGATGTCAGAATAGGAAACAAAAGAAAATAAACAAAATGACAATAATACATAAATAACAACAGACTACTAGCAGTTACTGACATGCCAGCTCCAGACATCAATTAAACTGATTGAAAGATTATGTCTTCATCATATGAATATCAGGCATAATCCTCTTGTTAGGGGTTTAGTATTATACCATCATAAAATATATGAGAAGAACATAACCCGTGTCATTGTTTGTTTTACATTCACATCATTTGATTTCTGGTTGATAATTGTCTCATTGACAGTCATCTACTTCTACGGGGTGTTTAACTACATTGACTACCCATGAGAGTCTCGTGCGTTGGCAATTTGACAATCATATCACATTTCCTAATTTTTTCTACCAGTTTTCGTCCTATTTTGTACGTAATATTTGCCACTGAACGTTAAACATTTATCAATCACCATCTGTCATTGTTAGTACTGTCGTGTCTGTTTCACGTTTTTACATTCCGTCTTTTATACATGTTCATGTTGGAGCTTTCTTGAACATAATTTTTGATGTATTTCGTATTTCAAAATTAATGAATAAATATAGACCGTTGAAAATGCTTTAAAATGTAACTAATTTTACGGTAGTTTGCAAGATGTTCGGATAGAAGTAAAAGTCGAAGCCTTATAGGCTATAGCTAGGACATAATATACTGTTCCCAGGTTATAGTTAAAACGATAAAAATAGCAATTACAGTCAGTGTTATGAAAAAGACAGGGTCGCCCCTTTTAGCCACCGTGAATTATAAGAGAAACTTTCTGGATTTCGCTTCGAAATTGCAAATCGTTTAGTGTAATTTGTTTTAAAGTTCAACAGATGTGTGTACCCCATCTTGATCATTTTATAACATTCAAATTACATCGACCCAATATATTTTTTCGTAAATTCCATATTCAACAAGCCATGCATTTGTCTATCTAAATTGATTGATGTATTACAATGCAATGTAGACATTTAAATTTTACAATTTTGAAATTGGCTTACCTCAAGGCCGTTTTCTTTATTGAAATTGACACATTGAATTATCATAACAAATAAGGTGAACAAAATATGATGAAAGAAACTGAAAATAAGTGCATATCTCTTGTTGATTTGTGTTAAATGCTTATTCAGCAAAGTGAAATTTCCTTTTAAATTCGTTACAAACTATATTTTCTCAATGAATCGTCTATATTTAATTTTCTAAAACCCATTCGATTGTTTTACTCTGAAAAGAAGCTTAGTGTGTACTTGGCATAATTTTTTCTTTGCTGGAAATGCATGCCAAAATTATGACCTTATTTGGGAATAAAAGATGTAAAGTATTTATCAGTGATACAGCAACCTAACAGACAAAAAACCAAAACACATGCGTATAGAATCCATCATCCGGTATTCCCCAATGGACAAGTACCCACTAGTCCCAGCTCTAAGTCGTCTCGGTGTAAAAGTAGTCATCAAATCTAACGGAGACTATATATCAGAGATCTTCCATCAATTCTCCAAAAAGCAAAAACATTTAGTCGATATGACAGCTATTACCAAGGTTTCGACTTGAGATTTGTTTCGAGGTTGTATAAATCTTGATCATTTAACTAACAGAAGGTTAATAAGAGAACATACATCGAATCCGGGTGTGACCACAAGTAAATATGTATAAAGTTTGCGCACGGAATATATATCCATTTGTTCCGTTTAATACCCCATCACACTAGGACCACGATCCCACTACGACCTCAGAAATTATGAAAAATTTTGGAAGTCGTAGTAAGATCGTGGTGGTCGTGGTAAGGTCGTAGTAAGGACGTGCCAAGTCTTCATGATTGTGGAGGTCCACGACCAACTTTGAACATGCTCAAAACATTCGTAGTGCAGTCGTGGCCAAAACTAGTCGTAATAGAAGCGTAGAAAGGTCGTAGTAAGGACGTTGTAAGATCGGGATGGGCGTAGAAGCATCGTATTGGAAACGTGGTGCAATCGGGGAAGCCAATGGAAAATATTTCGCTGCGACCTTACCACGATTTCATTGAGATTATCCGATTTCACTACGTCATTTTAACGCTTAAATTCCAGTACGATATTGATACGATTATACTATGATGATTAAGACAATAATATGCTGCTACTACGCGCTTGTCGTCCTCAAAACGACCTCACTACAATTCTACTTCGTCCTACCTACGAAAATTGCACAACCTCATTCTGTTGAAACCTCTACTTAGCCTTACGACCTGTAAGTGTTTTTGATACCTTTAGTGGCATGTTTTCTCAAGGAAACTGGTGTGTACAATGGGAAAGTCAAGATATTTATAGGGACGAAGAGCGTAGTGACAACGTAGTGGAAACGTAGTGGAGTCGTGGTTCGATCGTAGTAGACTCGTATTCAGATCGTAATGCGATTGGGACGGTCTTGGTTGAAGCTTACAGAGATCGTGTAAGTCTCGGTAAGGTCTTATTAGACGTAGCAAGAGCGTGACAAGATCGTAACTAGAACGTGTTACTGTCGTAGCGGAATCGTAGCAGGATCTTATCAGGATCATAGCAAGGTCGTAGTATAAACGTAAAACTATAAAATATTGAATATTCAAGCGACCATACGACGATCTCACCGCGATCTTATTTTTATAGATCGTAGTGGGATCTTCATGGTCTTGGTCTAGTGTGAATGGGGCTTTAACACGCTATGGGTCTTATTTATCTGGTTGCAAAGTGTGTACAACTTCGTAAACCCTTCAACCATGCAACTGTTAAACTGAAGAAATTCATTTACGAACTTGCACAATTTTGAAAATTCTCAGCTGAACAATTTATATTGATACATTCGTTGATTAACGTCTAGTTCAATTCAGCATGTTTGTTTTTTCATTATGCATGGGATTGTTGTTTAATAAAGACAGTTGCCTTACTCTTTTCAAACGATTGATTTAAAAACATCTGATTGTTTTTCAAAAACAATGATTTAAATGTACATCAGTTTGACCCGTTCTAGTACTTGATTACATGTTTTCAATAATGCTGTGATATTTCGTGAATAACAGTACTAGTTATATTTCAAATATTGTTAAAACTCTGTCGAGGGCAGATCTTAGTTATTTACTGTCGAGGGCAGATCTTAGTTATTTACTGCAAGATTTATTCCCATTTTAAAATGGTGAAGAAAGCCTTGCATTCACTAGCTCAGCTTTTATAGAACGAAGAAATTCAATTTCGTGTTGCGATATTGTAAATAAATCATTTACGATGCTCTTCTTTACATGTTTTTAAAAATAACTTTATTGCAAAAAATAAACCTTTACAGGTCAACACGCAAACAAACATTAACTACAGCAATGAACAAGTACATAAGAAACATACAACATATGAATTATGAATTATATAAGTATGAAGATTAATAGCCGGAGCAGCGATCTGGATAATGCGGCGTTCACACAGTGCCGATTATGGCTCCCGTTTGAGATCAGACAGCGCTAGGACACGAAAAGTGAAAAAGTCGGATTACTATCCTGAATGATCTGGAATGTCCTATCATTGTCTGAACGCAGTCGAAGACGTTCGTTACAGATTCCTATGGATCGGGAATTGTCTGGAGAGGTCGACCAAGCACCCCGACAGTTAGTAGCGTCCCGTAACATTCGGGGACACTCAGCCGATTTTTTCTAGTCGGATTAAAATTGTGACTAAGTCGTGACAGATTCTGCTATATCGGATCAAAATCGTAACAATATTCTATGTTTTCTGGATGGTGTCCTGTAGAACGGGCATGATCTGGAGAAATTTGTCATTGCTGTTTTTTACCGATTGAGTCCAAATTGCATCCAGATCTTGTCGAATGCAAACCGTCTTTGCCGAAACCGTTCCAGAACAGTTCTGTTATTAATACGAAATTCGGTAATGATACCCGCGTCAGAATCCAGACAATTACAGAACACAATACGATTCCACACAAAAGCAATTTGCAATGCGGTACAACAGACAGTGAAAGGATTGCGTTACGACAGAACGTCATCCCGAATATGGCGACAGTTTTCTAAAGGATATCTTCCGTCAGCGTCTGTTCACTGTCTGGTCACTGTCTGATCTTTGTCGGATCACATTCGGTTGAAACGGGACGCTGTCCGGTCAGATTCAGTCGTTTTTAACCATGCGAAAGATACAATTCAGATTAGAATTGGATTGAGAAGTGGATAATCGGGACAAAATTGGCTGGAAACGGCTGAATTAGGACGCTTCCTGAACAATATCTGATTGTTGTCGTGATTAAATAATTGTTTTTACAAATTTTAATTAAAGTTTGAATTTCCAGCCACGATTCACAGGATCTTGATCAGACTTTTGACAAATTTTAATCGGGAATGGTCCTGTCAAGGCCGGCTGTAAAAATCGTGAATGTGTGACCCCGGATTAAAGGCCGCATGTGATAAAAATATGTTTAGTACCATTATTCAATAATATTTTGAATAAGAACAATAGTGTTTTGTTTTAGAAGTTAATATGTTTATTTCATCCCGTTTGCTATTTGTAAGATTTATACATGGAGAAATTGAGTCACTCTAATCTTTTGGTATTTTTCTTTGCAAATGCAATTTGGTATCATTCCTGTCATGACATTTACGCCATGAAAATTTGTGTTGGCTAAAATGTGCTTGACCAGCAACTGGGCGTGTGTTAGTATTCCAATTATTATCAAATTACATTTTTGGGGAATATTGTCAAGTATAAAAAGCTAATAATTTAGTTATTGTTAAATCTTTTCTTGCAACTTATCAATGAGAGTGTTGCAAGCTTGATTGCATAATTTCAACACAAAAGATATGCCGAAGTATAAACATTGGACGATTCAACTTGTTAATGAAATTGAACTTCATCTGTTTTTGGATTCAAAAGATGTTGTACAGTATTTTGCAGGTACGTTTTGTATGGTAAACCACCGTTGCTCTTATGTATGTTCAGTTGTAAACTTTTTATTTTTTTATTTTAGAGCAACACAAATAATTTCAAAATTTTTTAAAACAAAAGAAGATCATTCAGCATTCCACATACACAGTATTTCGAAGGTGTTATTTCAGAAGTAAACGTTAACATGAAGTCAACATAAATTTATCAAATTAATTGTTTTTAACCGAAGAGTCATTTCTTTTGAACTGTTTGTTACAGGAAAGTGAAAAGCAATTACAACCTTCAAAGTACAGGCAAATTGCAAAAATGACTGTCTCCCTTTTGAAAGGAGTCTTGTAAATACGTGTTGATTCTCCACAATCGAAATTGTTTTGTTGTTTGCACGTAGTGAATGTGCATCTGTGCAGCGAACCCCATTTTCATAACGGTAATTTCATTAGATTAAATACAAATATTATATATATGTAGGGCAATTATGCACTCTGTACACTCTTACTCTATGTTTTTGATAGGTGTTACATATTTAAATGAAGTCAACATTGTAATTTAGGCGATCTCTTATGACTAGCTGGTTTCAAACATTGCAAAAAAAAGAAATCTCATCGTTTAATTTCTATAAAAAATTGCCGGACTCATTATTGTTAACAACCTTCAAAATCTCAATTTTTTATGGAATTTGACCGTCTGAAATTCTAAAAATCTGTTAATAATTTGGCTTTCAGTAATAGATAGAAATAGAGAAGATTTTTTTTTTTTTGGCAAACATTCATTTTTTTCTTTTTAAAGTATCTAATTCCCTTATATTTGTAGAAGTTATTAAAAGTATATCTTCCAAACGATAGCTGTAGTCAAGTTTATATTTTAAAACATTTTATATTCATTAAGGAACGAATATCCTTTGGACCATACAAAATGTTCAATACATAAAGTTGGTTTCTTTCCCTGGACCATTTTGTTCCCTTAACTTGTACAGACGCGGGGTGAAATTTAAATGCATTTCAGCTTCAAAAGACGATCTGTCACTGTCTAAGTACTATCAGGTTTTAAATCAGTTAGAACAAGCTTGTACTCAGAGGGTTAATCAGGTCAATCTTCTGTTTTCTGCTCCTGATCGGGTTGTTGTCTCCAGTGGCGGATCCAGAGGGGCGTAGGGCGTACCCCTTTGCTTGTACTTTTTGTTTGTTTGAAAATGATTAATCAGACTAGACTTCTCGAACTTTGCCATTTCCTGTGTATTTAATTTTATGCGACAATTCTTTACTTTTCGCTCGTATTTACTGTAATATATTATTGATTATGTCAAAGTCATGTGATTCGCTACGGTGGAGTTGACCAGTACGTCGGAAAAAACGTCACTCAGTCATTTTGAAATTCAAATTACAGTAACGCATTGCTTAGGCTGAGGATGACAAAATTTAAGCATGACGCCTTCAAAGCGACAAAGTATTGAGCAAGAACGTATTGACTTCTATTTCACAATTCCACCCAACAGAAAGTAATACTCTATTACACTCTCATGAAAAAAAGTTCCACAGCAATATTATTTACCTACGAAAACATGTTTAACCCAACACGCCCCAGCCCATTAATAACATTGCTGAATAGTGATCTCCAGTCAGTAAGCTCTAGATATAGATTTAAAGTCTAAGGTACGGGCCATTTGATTTGAGGGGCAGTCTGAGATATTTTAGAGAAAAATTCTGACCCTGATTTTTGCCTTAAACATTGTTAAACAAAATTCTGGCCGTATCTGGATTGAAAACAATAATCTTGTCCATTTTTTGCCATTAGAAAAAATATTTTCAACAAAATTATTTAGCATTAAATGAACATGTCTGTGCAGGCTGTGTCTGACAGACTATCTGTCCCAGAAAACTCTAAAGAAAAGAGAGGAGGGCGAAAAATTGAGAAGCAGAAAAGGAGGTCATCTTCCGTACCCATGACTAGAGGCATTGCAAGAAGATAATATGGATGTCCTGTAGGATTTTACACAAGTACAAAAGAGAGCGTTGTCCCAACCCTTATAGTAAAATAAATGTTGTGGCGTTTGAGTCGTCCGATGACGATTTTGATAATTGATAAAAAAGGTAATGTCGACTTTCAAATGACAAGATACATTAAGTAAACAGCATATATTAGTATGATTACAAAAAGTAGTGCAAAATTTTTTTCTTTGTGCTATTCAATGATATGTTTTTAAACTAAAAAATAACGTTTTATCTTTGATCTAAAACTTATAAGTAGCCAACGTTGGATAAGACATCTCCCTAAAACTGACGAATTCGCTAAAAATTTTAACAAATGTAATTATAAAAATCATTAATTATTTGATGGTTTTACTTCGGCTATTTAACATGATCAAATTAAAATTTACGAAAAAAATGTTGTTGAAACGACTTGGCCTTATTCGTATTATTCTTATTAGAATTAATCAGATGTTTACTCACCGTGAATACAAATTAGAAGAATTTCTTTTAAAAGTTTACGGAATAGTGATCACTGAATACATGTCCTTTTTATATGATAAATATATTTTATCTGAAAGAGGTAATGTCGTTCAATCCAACATCAACACCTCTCAGAGATAACCAAATAAGACAAATGTGGTGAGATATTCAGGAGTCAGTTGGTGAAGCAAAAATGGCCAATAAATATATAAGACAATTGTTCTGGACAAGACACATTTAACAATGGAACAGAATCATTGCTGCTGCCTTTGTTTATGTTAATGGATTAAATCCAGAAATGTTTCTAGACTGGGCTCGTCTAATGTACTTGTGTCGCGATGATGCCGCTTATAACCACTTTATACCAACATAAATACAAATGCAAAGACTGATTGACATGCGAAAAGGAACCAATCAGAATATAGTGTACTCCAATATTATAAAGCAGGGATTACGGTTTAAAACCTGTTTTGTTCCTCAAGTTTGTCAAGAGTCACTTTCGGCAATTTTATCAATATGTGTCAAGTTATCTATATTCTTTGTTGCGTAAAGTTAACACATAAAGACAGATATAAATCTTACAAAAATAATGTAAATGAAAACATTATACTAGTAGTATTGAAGAAATATGAAATATAAATCTTAGTGAATTATCATAATGGCAGAGCATATTAAATATAAAAATGTGAGAAATCTACTATGCATACTAGTATATACATTCATAACTTACATATTTAGATTCTCCTAATACAAAGACTTACTGAGAATCGTCACTAGTCTAGTTCTCAGTGGAAGCTGCTCTGTCTCTGCCCTCTTTTTTCCACCATATATGCAATGTTTGCTTCATTAGAAATGCTGTTAAAACAATCAAGATGAAAATAATCTTTTAAATAAATGGATTTATAAATTAAACTGATTGACCATTAATTACTACATGTATAACAATGTATTCAAATACAATTAAAAATAATATTCATAGGGGCATGAATGTATATAAATTTTACCACAAATGAAACCGGTTGACCATTACAATTTACTACGTGTGTATATAATGTGATTACAATGTATACTTTTACATTTAAAACATGTCAAACATTACATTGATAAGGGCATGAATTTATATAAATTTTACCACGTCATTGAACCGGTTGACCAATAATGCTGATTTTTACCAATCACTACAGTATATATACAATGTATACAAATACCAGTTTAAAATAACATTATATTGATATTGTACCCCACCCCACCCCCAAAAAAACGCCAAAAAAAAAAAACAAAATAGGGATAATCTCGAATGCACCGGAGGGGTAAGCAGATCCTGCTCCACATGTGGCACACTTCATGTAATGTACACAAATACAGTTAAAACATACCATTCATAGGGGCATTAATTTATATAAATTTACTTCATTAAACCGGTTGACCAATTATGCTGATATTTTACACATCACTTCATGTAAATATACAATGTATACAAATACAGTCAAAAAATAACATTTATAGGGGCATGAATGTATATAAATTTTACCACGGCATGACTTTATATTAATTTTACCACATTACAGTAAAAAATATAATATTTATAGGGCAATTGTAATTTTCAGGTTGGTTACAGGAGAAAGATCACAACTTAGAATTTGAAAAATTAGAAAAGTCAGCGATAAATGATCGCCTAAGTTTTTTATTTATGGAAGTCTAAAAACCAAATAAGGCAAAGAAAATTCCAAGTCTACTCCTATAGGAATCAGGGCTGCAATATCAATGCAACTTTCTAAAACGTGATGGCAAAAATACCACTGTTCATAAAATAGCTATTGCACAAAGGGATATAGTAAAGCTATATTCGTATGGAGTGTTCAATCTGGATTCACCAGACACTTTGCAAAACAAGGTGTTCTGGGAATCTATTGAACCCATCACTAGCCAGTTATAAAAAATGTGAGATCATACAAGTAAGGGTGCTTTATCCTACTATACAAAACAAGCTCAGGAATGTCTTTAATATGTTCTAAGTGTATCATTTTTAAAGTTGATACGGAGTATTTATTAACAAGCTATACTGCTCTTTCATGGGAGGTGTTAATTTGTCTGATCAGATTAATCAGTACTATTCTTGCTTACTTATAACAAGCAAGTGGTATACAAAACTCTTCTACATGCTGAACCTGTGTGTTATAAATGTTTTTAATTTGTACAAATAGTATGCACCAATAAAACTAGAAAATATAAAAAGAAGATGTGGTATGATTGTCAATGCGACAACATAACATTTCAAGGACACCTGCAGTAAATGCTCTTATTGAGAAGGGTAGGAGTTCATTGCAACGGAAAATTGAGATGAGGAGGAAAATTGAAGGAGAAATACCGACACAGTTGCTTCATCGTTATTTCCAACATCGTATTCCTTCAAAGGAAGGAGCGAAACTTGCTGATCCCGCTAGAAACTATATCTTATAAAAACTAGAGGCTCCCAAGAGCCTGTGTCGCTCACCTGATTCTACTTTGGTTTTGGAAATCATGTAAAATAGATTAAAATCATAACAGATATCCTAATGATAATTGAGGCCAAATTTGGTTTAATATTGGCCCTGTAATTTAATCAAAAGCAGAAGACTTTTGTAAAGTTCACAGAAATTACCAATAAATTCATTGAAATTGTAGAAAATGACTTTATAAGGACAATGACAAATCAGCTACAAAGTAACAACATTTGTTCAGCACCTCAAAAGAAACATTCATACCATGTTTGGTTTCAATCCATTAAGCGGTTTTCTAGAAGAAGACATTTGTATATCTTTCCCATAGGGTCCTTTGTTAAACTAAGTCCCCGTTGGCAGCCATCTTGGTTGATGGACTTGCTACAAAGTAACAATACTTGGTCAGCACCTCACAAGGAACATTCATGCCATGTTTTATTTCATTCCATTTAGTGGTTCTCTAAAAGAAGACATTTGTATGTATTTTCCATAGGGTCCTATGTTAAACTAAGTCCCTCTCTCGCGGCCATCTTCGATGATGGATTGGCTTCAAAGTAACAACACTTGGTCAGCACCTCATAAGGAACATTCATGCCATGTTTGGTTTCATTCCATTTAGTGGTTCTCTAAAAGAAGACATTTGTATGTATTGTCCATAGGGTCCTATGTTAAACGAAGTCCCCCACTGGCGGCCATCTTGAATGATTGATCGCCTACAAAGTTACAACGCTTGGTCAGCACCTCATAAGGAACATTCATGCCATGTTTTATTTCATTCCATTTAGTAGTTCTCTAAAAGAAGACATTTGTATGTATTTCCCATAGGGTCCTATGTTAAACTAAGTCCTCGCTGGTGGCCATTTTGGATGATGGATCGGCTACAAAGTAACAACACTTGGTCAGCACCTCCTAATGAACATTCATGCTATGTTTTGTTTCATTCCATTCAGTGGTTCTCTAAAAGAAGTCATTTGTATGCATTTCCATAGGGTCCTATGTTAAACTAAGTCCCCGCTGGCGGCCATCTTGAATGATGGATTGGCTACAAAGTAACAACACTTGGTCAGCGCCTCATAAGGAACATTCATGGCATGTTTGGTTTCATTCCATTCAGTGGTTCTCTTGAAGAAGTTCAAATGTAAAAGTTAACGACGACGACGGACGATGGACGCAAAGTGATGTGAAAAGCTCACACACCTTCGGGCCAGGTGAGCTAAAAGTCTTTGAGAGAAGCATGTTAACGAAAACAAAAAACTATTTCATTTTGGTGTACTGAATGCAAAGTAGCATGGTGTGTACCTAAATGTTTTCAGGTTTACCATACACGCCAGAACACAGGGTTTCATATTTTTGTTGAAAATGCACTTTCCCATTGGAAAGTTAGCTTACAATTTAACTTCCCGTATCAGTTTTCACCTTTTTTTTAGCTCACCTGGCCCATAGGGCCAAGTGATCTTTCTCATCACTTTGCGTCCGGCGTCCGTAAACTTTTACAAAATCTTCTCCTCTGAAACTACTGGGCCAAATTTAACCAAACTTGGCCACAATCATCATTAGGGTATCTAGTTTAAAAATGTGTCCGGGTACCCGGCCAACCAACCAAGATGGCCGCCATGGCTAAAAATAGAACATAGGGTAAAATGTAGATTTTGGATTATATCTCTGAAACCAAAGCATTTAGAGCAAATCTGACATGGGGTAAACATGTTTATCAGGTCAAGATCTACCTGCCCTGAAATTTTCAGATGAATCGGACAACCCGTTGTTAGGTTGTTGCCCTGAATTACTATTTTTAGGAAATTTTGCAGTATTTGGTTATTAGTTTTCTACAGTTGCTGCCACTGAATTGGTAGTTTTAACGAAATTTTGCAGTTTTTGTTATTATTTTGAATATTATTAATGATAGATATAAACTGTAAACAGCAATAATGTTCAGGAAAGTAAGATCTACAAAAGTTAATATGACCAAAATTGTCAATTGACCCTTAAGAGTTATTGCCCTTGTAAATTTTAAATTTAATGTTGCCTGTAAAAGTTTTTTTTTATTCATTTAAGAAAGACAACTCTCATAAACTTTACAAATGGATGTAGTTCTTGCAAATTTTATTAAAACAAGATCAATTAGAAACAATTTATTGTCCAACCTATGATAGTAGGGTGCATTTTATATTCAGGGAAGGAGTTTGTTAATTTCTTTCAACTTGCATAAGGCTAAATTTTTGTTTATTGTTGAATACCAGTATATAAAATTTGTCTAGTCAACTTAGTACCCATATACTTCTTTCGCTTTTGAAATGCATTTTAACTTTGGGTTGTGGTGTTAAATGCAAATTATGTTTTCTTGAGATTAAAAGCAGTGACAATCTGACATGTATTTCTAATATACAATGATCACATTAACCAATGCATGTGAAAGTTCCTGAATGTACAGTATCAAGTTTTTATTTTACTTATTATTAGACAATTTGTACAGTGCAATGAATTGGAACTATTTTTGTTTTTCCTCATGTGAGGATGCATGTTTTGACAGAATGTTACTTAACTATTACTTATAATAAGAGAGAATTTAACATAAAAAACCTTTTTTCAAGTAGTCACTGAACCATGAAAATGCGGACATTGGATATGTGACTAAGTTTCCGTTAGTCACATATCCAAACATGATGCATCTTAATACCAAGTATGAAGCATCCAGGTCTTCCACTTTCTAAAATATAAAGCTTTTAAGAAGTTAGCTAACGCCGCCGCCGGATCACTATCCCTATGTCGAGCTTTCTACGACAAAAGTCGCAGGCTGGACAAAAACAAACAATTAGTCCCATCTATTGATGGAAGAAACATAGTGAAAATACCAAACTTTTAATCAGACTCGCATGTATTTGATTTGAAACATAGTAAACAACCCCAAAACATACAAAGTAACGATGACT
Source organism: Mytilus coruscus (assembly GCA_017311375.1). Classification (NCBI taxonomy): domain Eukaryota; kingdom Metazoa; phylum Mollusca; class Bivalvia; order Mytilida; family Mytilidae; genus Mytilus; species Mytilus coruscus. Next base: position 48,467,715 of record CM029605.1, read on the forward strand.
GAAATTCAACAAGGTGACGGTTTTTTTATTGTTGACAGGAACTTAACTGTTGGATTGATTGATTGTTGGTTGCTTAACGTCCAGTGGCAAATATTTCATGCATATTCAAAACGAGAACAAATTAACAATAAATACAATAGGTAGGTTCTGTAATAAGGGCGTCCGGGATTAAGGTCGGAGAAATTTAGACTGCCACGGAAATGAGGGTATATTGGATAGGACAGAAATTAAGCCTTGCAGCAGGTCACCTACGGACCCCTCAAAGAGTTGTTGCAGGGTTCTTAACGTGCAAAGAGCGTGGCACTCTTTACACGAGACATCGGATTTAACGTCCCCATTCTGACCGGACGTGGCTGCAAATTTGTACATCCTGCACAGCCAAACGGACGCCCCACTTTAGCAAGGGTTTTACTGCCGGTCGGAGGAAGACCAATGGTGACCATACTTCTATTCCCCAGTCACCCTTGGGGTTTAACTGTTGGAGATGTTGTAGATAAATTCAATGTTAAATGTATAGAAGTTTTATGTAAGAAGGCGACCAACAATAATCTGGTATCCATTGTCCACTGCAATAAATGTTTTTGGCTGGAGGACGAGCATACCCAACTTTGAACAGATCAAGGTATTTAACGGAAATTACATAAAACAATGCATCAATTCTTTGTCTATGAGTTAATAATTGTTGAATATCATAAGACATCTGACCCTATTGACATTACTTACACCTGACCTTGCAAATATATTTCAAATCAGAATTGAACCTGTGAAAAAGGCATACTTTTTCTATTTATTTATTCGGCAGGTAAGCGTCAGTAGAGGTTAACAAAGTACTGACATAATGATAATTTCAGACTAACCTCTCATAAATACATTTCAATACCACAAATCTGATATGTATGGTCTGCAGGTGTGTCACAACTGTTACACACAAAACATGTTTCTTACATATAAAATCATTTTACAGAAGTTACATCTGACAGTGATCACTTGCAATCAGTCATAGTTCCATATTCAGATGTAACACATTTTCGACCACTCAATGAACAACGTCATGACAATCAAAGGTAAAATCACAAAATACTGAACTCCGAGGAAAATTCAAAAGGAAAGTCCTCAATCAAATGGCAAAATCAAAAGTTCAAACACATCAAACGAATGGATAACAACTGTCATATTCCTGACTTGGTACAGGCATTTTCTTGTGTAGAAAATGGTGGATTGAACCTGGTTTTATGGCTAGCCAAACCTCTCACTTGTATGACAGTCGCATCAAAGTCCGTTATATTGACAACGATGCGTGAACAAAACAAACACACAATTCGTAAAATGTCAAAAATAGGGTTACAGCAGTCAACATTGTGTTATCATCTTAATCACTATAAAACAAACAAATTTTAGGAAGAAGCATACATCAAATTTAACATCCTCATTATGCTTATATCATACGATTTTATATATCTATGTAAAATCCACCTATAAAGGATGGAAGGTTTTAAGTACTGGCGTAAAATCGCGCGTTTGAAATTCGCACGAGTCACGTAAAATGGACATCACAAAAACAGACTCAGCAGTAAAAGAAATATCAATAAATAAAATAATAGTGTGGTTCAAATTATGACGGTATACACAAGCACAGAGCATACTGCTCAAAAATAATTTTGAGTGGGAAAATATGAGTGGTTGCCACGGTAACGAACACTCTATTTTTGGTTGTTAAGCGTGGTAAAATCTTTTAAAATCAGCTAAATCACCACAATTCAGAGCCTGATTATGAATAGAATCATGAGTTTTCATAAATGTTCATATGTAACATCGATACAACTTGGTTTAAGCTTCATTTTAGTGAAGATTGCATGTCAACCAAATTTGTAAATTTTTGAAAATTTTGCAAAAATGCATATTTTCAACTTTTCTGAAATTGGGATTTTTATGAAATTATCAATTATCGGAGAGCCTGATTATATAAAGAATCAAATTTTTTCAGAAATTTCATATATAACATCGATATAACTTGGTTTTAGCTTCAGAGCTTAGTTAAGGTAGTTCGCTTTTCATGTTTTGGGATTTTGTCAGATTTTCGGAAACCTCTGGTTTTATTCATTTGAATGCCTTTAAAAATGACCATTGACCCCATTTTCTTTTTATAAATCTTTTACATGTGTAATGATAAGCCATCTGTAAAAGTCTTATAAAATTTCGATTATTCTTTAATAGTTTTTGAGAATGTAAACTTGTCAATGATAAAGCTATGAAAAGTCAAGAGAGAATATTTTCCCACCAAAATTTCAATGGGTTATATCTCGAAAACAAGCACATTGACCTGTATATTTTGTTTTACTCTTTTGATTCCTTTATTGATCCCCTATCGATATTAACTAGTGTTTTGAAAAGTTAATTAATTTGAAACTGAGAAGCGAACTTCCTTAAGATTGCAGTTCAACCCGACTTTTAGATTTTTTGTTAAAATATACAAAAAAAAACACATATTTTCTTTTTTCTGAATCATGGAGTTTTGTGAAATTATCAAATTTTCTCATGTGTTTTTTTATTGAAAAGTGCAAATAAGTAAAGCATAGCTAGCATTATAGTAACAAAGTTTGAATACTACTTGACCAAAATAAATAGAATATTGCGTGGGCTCTCTTGAATTTGATCACCATATTAATGTATTTGTCCCTTGAAATAGAGTTTTATTTGTTGAATTCTGCAGTATAGGGAATTCAATGTTCTCAATTGTTTCCAAACCTTTATGAAAATACATAAAATCATATATACACTCTAAATCTAAACTAGAACGGTTAAGTATTATTACAACAGTTGTGATGGTAACAAATATCACCCATAACAACATCCAATCAAAATACATATAATATATTTTTACAAATACATGTAATTATGCTAATAATTTTCATTTTTCTAATGGGAATATAACTGCATGCTTTAATCAATTTAACTCTCAGTCCTGTCTTTGCTCCTTGAGAAGACTCAACAAATTTGAATATATACACTGTGGCATTTTGGGGAGGAGTGGAGGTTTGGTAGTTTTGTTTGAATCTTTCATAAATCCTTTTAAGGAAAATTGAGAGGTTTAGCTATAAAACAGGTTTCATCTACCATTTTCTACATAAGAAAATACCTGTACCAAGTCAGTAATATATCACAGTTTTATCCATTCGTTTGACGTGATTGAGCTTTTGATTTTGTCATTTGCTTAGAGACTTTCTGTTTAGAATTGTCCTCAGTGTTCCGTATAATTGTTATTTTACTTTTCCTACAACATTTGGTTTCAATCTGGTAATCTATAATTATTCATGAAATGTTACTAGCAGATGATCGACTTCATGGGGATTGCAATAGCACATTCTAGCTTTTGTCAAGGTCCATATAATTTTTGAAAGTATTGCTCTGACAATATGTCCTTTACAAATGGGAAGAAATTAAGAAATTTTGGAAAATTCTAATTTTCCTAGCGCAATAATTCTCACAAATTTCAAACAGCAAGAGACTCAACTTGAAATCTCACTTACAAATATATGCTTACAAACCAATAATAGAAACATTTGGTTGAAGCATTTCCAAAGTGAAACTGAAGTGACAAGGACAGACAGATGGACGGACAGACCAAAACAAAACATATAAAGGCATGGTCGTTTAAGAACACTTTACACATAACAAAGGTAAAATCTCTTTGTTATTACTCAGGATAATGCAATGCTAAGGTGTACATTATCTACTGCACAGTTCAAATGTACTCATACCTTTGGGGCTGATCCTAGACTTTGAAAGGGTGTTATTCCATAAAATAAAATAAACAGCTGCGCCATGAGCACATGTTACGCCCGTCGCTTTTTCAAAGAATAAATTTCAATAACTTCTCAATGTCATATCACAAATTCATGAAAACTAAAGGAATTTATGTTAATATATATAAACCCAACACCAAAGTTCGGCCGTTAGATTTTCTTGTTTGAATTGTTTTACATTGTCATTTCTGGACCTTTTACAGCTGACTATGTGGCATGGGCTTAAGCCCCAGTCCCACTAGACCACGATCGCATCACGCTCACCGCGATCTAAAATAAATTCAGATCGTGGTGAGGTCGCGGTATGAGCGGCATGAAAATAAATTTTTCGTTGATTTCACGATGATACTACGTCCTCATTACGCTTCCACAACGATCCCGCTACGATTATACCACGTTCTCACCACGCTTTCTACGATTATCATGATCTTACTATGCTCATCACGTTCTCACTACGACCATACCACGAGTTATCCGATTGCAACACGATCTTACCACGCTTCTACTGCGATTATAGCCCGTTCTTACCACGATTATACTACGTTCATACCGCGATCTTACTACGTTCTCAGCAATAACGTCAACATCGTGTTCCATATAAATACTGTTCCATTCCTTATATTTCTGATTAATACTTAGATTTCTCGGAAACAACACAGTCATGCCACCAAAATCTACCAGAACGCGTAGGCGTGGTGGTAGGTGTAGTGTAGAGGCAGAAGGAGGTCTGATAGTAACGAATCCTGATCTAGCAGAGATGTCGCACCGACCAATGCAACCTAAATCTTTTTCTTTTTTTCAAGTTTTTTATTGTCATATAAACCAACTCATACGATTTGTGACAAATTATATACAACCTATTGCTAGCCCATCAAGCTCAAATGACGATGTTTTAGTGAACGAAAGCAGGGATGACAGAGATGTGTCATGCAGGGTTGAGCCGTTGCAGAAAAAAGACAAGAGGTCCAAATTACATACAGACAAACAAAAGCTGGAGGGCTTTTATATATTTCATGTCAAAAAGACAATTAGCATGATGGTCGTAGTAAGAACGTAGTCGGGTCGTAAGAAGAGCGTGATGAGGACAGCATGGACGTGCTAGAATCGTACTACGGTCTTGAACTGCTTGGTGTAAATGTGGTATAGTCGTAGTGGAAGCGTAGATGGGTCGCGGTGAGAACGTGCTGGTCGTAGTGAGGTCGTAGTAACGTCGCTGTGATCGTAACACAGTCTCTCGAATAGACCACGCTCATCACGATCTTGAAGACCTCACCACGACCGTATTACGACCATACTGCGATCTACACGATCGCACTACGATCGTCTAAATTTGTATTTTTTCACAGATCGTAGTGCGATCGTGGCCTAGTGGGACTGCGGTATAAGCTCATTGTTGAAGGCCGTATGATCACCTATAGTTGTTAATTTCTGTGTCATGTTGGTCTCTTGAAGAGAGTTGTCTCATTAACAATTATACCACATCTTCTTTTAAATTCACAGAAAAGATTAAAAAATCTACATGAAAGTCGAAAATATAATATGGTATGTATGACAGAAAAAAGGGCCCCAGAAAGGTTCTCATAAGATCAAATGGTCACTTTGAGAAATTTCTTTAGTAAACCATGCCATTTAAGGCAAATTATACAGATGACAGTGACACCAACAAAATTCAAACTTGAACTCTGTTTTGTGGTAATAAGCATTGTGTATACATGTTTCATAAGATTTGGTTGAGGCAAACTAAAATTAGAAAATGGAAACCAACTTTGTGACGACTAATGTACTGACAGACAAGGGTTAAACCTACTCCCCCTAAGTCTTGTATTCATTAATGATTACAACTTGTTTGGACTAGAAAGCATTGATAATTACAAAGAAAAATAAGATTGGTATGTACTGCGCTGTTTCTAGTGTTGCGGTTAATTGAATAAGACCATGTGTGGAATTTGTCTTCAAATTATTACTGTTATTAATCTTGTGATCATGCATACATTCTCAGCTTAGTGGTTTCATTCCAAATCTCGGGACAGTCTTTATAAAGGTTACAGAGACAAATACAGAAAATAGGGGCGTAATTCATAGATATAGGAAGATGTGGTGTGAGTGCCAATGAGACAACTCTCCATCCAAATAACAATTTATAAAAGTAAACCATTATAGGTCAATGTACGGCCTTCAATGTAAAGATTAAAAAAAAAAACGTTGAGAATAGGAAAACGATTTTTTGAAGATTCAACCTAAAGAAATGATACATTTTACATGTTTACTTTCTTAAAGGAGAGGAAGGAGATTTCAGAAGAAGGATAAGAAGTGTGCTTCAGCTGACACCCCCCAACTACACACACACACAAAACAAGATATAATGTTGTCGGAATCATGAACTTATGAGATATATGTAGAACGATGCATAGTAAGGAATGATTCATAATTAATACAATTATTTTGCACAATAATTTTGATTTGATAATTTTGCCGGTAATAGCATAATTATTTTACCGGGATTAGCACAATTCCAAGTTAGCAGATGTATCTATTTGTCTATCTCGGGATCCTGAATTCCAATTGCGGGATAGCAGTACAACAAAGGAGCTATTAATGATATGTTAATAGCTATATATTAAGAGGATTCCAATATACTGCACTTCTGATATTAGCGATCACCAATTGACTACTATTATTTTTAAATCACCACCAACTTAAAATTTGATTCAATTTGCCTGTCCGTCTATCCGTCCGTCCATCACTCTTCAGTTTCAGTTTAGAAATGTTTTGGCCAAATGATTCTATTATTGGTTTGTAAGCTTAATATTATGTTACAGGTCAATTTTGGGATTTATGCTGGTGGAATAACATCTCAGACGGTGGTGCCCTAAGAAATTCAGAATTTTCTTACAATTGTTAAAGGCCATATTTATCATGCCTTACCATAAGCCAGGTTGGCCCGGCTATTGCAATCCCATGAAGTTCATCATCTGTTTACTTTCAAAAATAGATTATCAGATGAGAAACTAGAAACAAAGTCCGACCAAACGCAATTATCTTTTCAAGTATCTACTTGTATGAAACATTTTAAAAAATCAACATACCCCCCTTTTTTTCCAAACCCCAATGTTACATCATATATTACATTTATTGAACCATCTGAAGTAGAAAAAAAACAGACAAGACTGTGAGTGAAGCAAAGAATATAGTCATATTCAAATTTGAAAATAAACACCTCTATTTATGTATTTTTTTACATAAATTTCTATTTATGCAGTTTTTGAGTGGATGTTGCTATGGATAATATGTTTCCATGGTAACAATTGAAGTCAAAAACACTTGACGATAGTAATTTAAAGTTTGCGTTAGCTTTTATTTATTTTCTTACCGGTTATGAAACAATTCAGGACATTTAAGCTCTTAAACTGCAATTTTCTGCAAATAAAACTCCGTTTCCAAGGAAAAATCGGTTGCTATGGTGATAAAACTAAAGAAAATCCCACGCATTTTTCTATTTAATTTGGTAAAGTAGTATCCAAACTTTATAACTACAGTGTTAACTATTCTGTATATAGATATAAGAAGATGTGGTATGAGTGTCAATGAGACAACTCTCCATCCAAGTCAAAATTTATAAATGTAAACCATTATAGGTCAAAGTAATGTCAAATGTACACATTTGCACTTTTCTGAAAAACACCAGAGAAAATTTGATAATTTCGCAAAATCCCAATTTCAGAAAAGTTGAAAATATGCATTTTTGGCAAAATTTTTCAAAAATTACAAATTTGGTCGACATGCAATCTTCACTAAAATGAAGCTTAAACGAAGTTGTATCAATGTTACATATGAACATTAATGAAAATGCACGATTCTATTCATAATCAGACTCTGAATTGTGGTGATTTAGCTGATTTTAGAAAGATTTTACTACGCTTAACAACCAAAAATAGAGTGTTCGTTACCATGGCAACCACTCATATTTTCCCACTCAAAATTATTTTTGAGCAGTATTCATTTACTGCTTCTACTAGGCCCATTTTAGATAAAATCTGAAACCTTCATATATCGCACTCTGCCTGGTTCTTACAAAGAGCTGTACTTAAGTCGTCTAGCAGGCTTCCTGATTTTTGAAAATTTCATGTTCACCTTAAGAATTGGTTTGACCACAACATAACAATTGCAAGTTTATTTACAATTGAATTGAAATTATATGTCTGTCTGTAAGGGTTCATATAAACAGGACCAACGTATAGTTTGTTTATATATGGATTAAATTGTAAGTCTATCTGCAAGGGTTCATATAAACAGGAACAAATAATTAGAGTTTAGACAGCTTCTTCCCTTCAGTAAAAGATGAACGCTTTATTGTATGGGAGTACTGTACAATTCAGTTCTTTCCGGAGTATAACTGACAACTATATTGCTAAAAAGAAAATGACATACAGACAAATAATAGAACACAACACAGAAAACCAGAGACTACTCGACACGAACCTAACCAAAACTTGGTTATCCAATGTGCTCCAGAATGGTAGGCAGATCCTGCGCCACATGCTTCAAACAATACATGTGAAGGAAATCAAACGATACTCATCATCGACGATGATGGCGATGTGTACATCCGAGAAAGAAAACTAACCTAGATATTACAAGTGTGTACTTTTATACCACATTTGCAATTTTCCAGTCGAAAATACAGAAATTAATGAAAGCTGTGTATGTTGCCAACTCGTCCTTGATGATTTCTTTATGTTACAATTTTTATATTTTTGTCTGTTCGTCATTAATGTTTTGGCTTCATGTCTGCATACTACACACTTGCGAAGCACATTAACGTGTTAACATTTGTTTATTTAGCAAATATTTTATACTATTATGATCTATTCATTGAAACATACTAAGAATTGTTGGAATTTTGTGGTAAAGTAAAGTGCCACTCGGACTTATGTAAAATGACATCAGAATTTATTTTCTCTCGTAGTTAAAGAAAGGCAACAGAAGTATACCGCGGAATGTGCTGAAAGCTATCAAACTATCAAATGACATGGGGATCATCAATATCAGTTCACTGGTGTTGTGCTTCAACGTACAATAACAGAGTTTATTTTTCAGCACGAATAACTTTATGGTGCAGAATGTGTCAGGGTCAAGATTGTGATTGATTGATTGTTGTTTGCTTTACGCCGCATTAGCACAGAAAGGCTATATCGCGGCGAGATCCAATTCGAATATTATAACAGTTTAAGGTATATTTTTAAAATCAGACAAAAGGTCTTTCAATAAACTAAAATTCTAGACTAAAGCAAATTGATTATTTACAAATAAAAATCAACACTAATGTGATAAAATTAAAATCGTTTTAAATATAACAACATTTTTATATTTTATAATATATTCCAATTTCTTTTAAGAATGAAACAATATTTGTAAATGGAACATTATTAAATAAATCATACATATTATTGACATTGAAATACTTCTTACGAATATCAGCAAAGTCAATACAATTAATTAAAACATGTTTAATAGTATACTTGCAGTTACAAGGTACACATTGTGGTTCTTCTTCATTTTTTAAAATATACTCATGTGTCACTCTAGTATGACCAATTCGGCATCTAGAAATAACACACTGATCTTTTCTGCACATTAAATTATTAAAAGGTTTACCTAAATTAGGTTTAATTTCATGTAATTTGTTACCATCTCTCTTACTCCATTCATTTTTCAAAATATTTAAAACATATTCTCTAATATTAGATTTAAAATCGGTATATGGTATATTACAGTTAGATAAGGTGTCACCCAGGGCATTCTTTGCCTCAAGGTCTACAGCTGTGTTTCCATGAATTCCAACATGACTCGGCACCCATAGAAATATTATTTCTTTAAGAAGAATTTTTAAATTCCTCATTACATATAAAATTTTGAGAATTGTTGGGTTTTAATTTTAGTATTTTGTATAGCTTGTAAGCATGAAAGAGAATCAGAACATATAATAAATTTGATTTATCTGAAGAAGCAATAAATTTCAAAGCCAAAATTATTGCTTCTGCTTCAGCAGTAAAGATGGATGCAGCAGATGGCAAACGGAGAGTTGCAGCTCTGTCCCTGAAGACAGCAGCAGATGCAACTCTGTCACCATCTTTGATCCATCAGTATAAACAGTTGAAAATCTGAATAATTGGCTTTAATTTCAGCATAGTGTTGCTGAATTAAAAGAGGATTTGTTTCATTTTTATTGTGTTTACGGAGATCAAATATCATTTTTGGTTTCGGAAGTTCCCATGGAGGACATTTGCAAGCTTCAACTTGAGCAACAGATTTTAAATCAAAAGTAGCTAAATGTGGTTTTAAACGTATACCTAACGGAGGAATTTTATTTTCATGTTTTGCAAAATCTCTTCATAAATTGGATTAAAACACAGCTGTAGGCAGGATTATCCGAATAGGCTTTTAGTTTGACAGCATATTGAAGTCCAAGCTTCAAACGTCTGTCAAAAAGTGAATGCTCATCAGCCTCTACATACAGACTCTCAACTGGTGAGGTTTTAAAGGCGCCAAGACAGAGACGCAAACCCTGGTGATGCACAGCATCGAGAATCTGTATGTAGGACTTCCGTGCAGAGCCATACACTATAGAGCCATAATCTAGTTTGGATCTAACTAGAGATCTATATAAATTAAGTAAATGTTGCGATCAGCACCCCAGTCGGTGCTGCTGACAACTTTAAAATATCTAATGCTTTTAAACATCTTGATTTTAACATTTTGATATGGGGAGAAAGGTTAATTTTATCAAAAACTAACCCTAGAAATTTGGTTTCATCAACCATTTTAATTGGGTTTCCATATAAAGTGAGTTCTGGATCAAGGTGCAATTTCCTTTTGTTACAGAAATGCATCCCAACCGTTTTAGATGAGGAAAATTTAAAACCATTTTTTGAGGCCCATTTTTCGATTCTTCCGAGACACAGTTGCAATTGGCGTTCTATGTTATTCATATTTTTGCCTCTATAACATATTAAAAAATCATCAACGTACAATGAGCCTTCAATATTACTTTTTAAAACTTCAACAAGGCTGTTAATTTTAAGACTAAATAATGTCACAGATAAAATACTGCCCTGAGGGACACCCATCTCTTGATCATACAGATCAGACATGGTTGAATTAACTCTAACATTAAATTGTCTGTTAGAGAGAAAATTAGAAATAAAATTTGGCATATTGCCTTTCAACCCCATATCAAAAAGATCTTTTAAAATACCATACTTCCACGTAGTGTCATAGGCTTTTTCAAGATCGAAAAAGACCGACACCACATGTTCATTTTTCGCAAAACCATTACGGACAAATGATTCGAATCGGACAAGATGATCAAGAGTACTGCGGCCCTGTCGGAATCCACACTGGATATTGGCTAATAGCCCATTTGATTCCAAGAACCAAACAAGGCGATCATTGACCATCCGTTCGAGTGTTTTACAGACACAACTGGTAAGAGCAATTGGTCGATAATTAATAGGATCCGTGTGATCTTTACTTGGTTTTGGAATAGGCACGACGGTTGCAAGCTTCCAGATTGATGGTAAATCACCAGATTCCCAGATGTTATTCATAAGCTGCAAGAGAACTTCCAGAGAGGAATCTGGCAAGTGTTTTAACAGTTGATAATGGATGTTATCAGGCCCACAAGCTGTGTCATGGGCTTTAGAAAGAGATGTTTTAAGTTCTTCCAAAGAGAAAGGTTTATTATAATTTTCACCATTTTTTGATTTAAAGTTAAGCTTAATTCTTTCTTTTTTTCTTTAACCTTTTTAAAATCTTCTTTGTAGTTGTTAGAAGAAGAAGATTTCGCAAACGTTTCACCAAGCTTGTTGGCAATATCTTTTTCAGATGTTAATAAAGAATTGCCGTCTTTCAAATGTTTAACAGTGGCTTTAGAATTTTACCTTTTATTTTTGTATCATATTCCAAACTTTTGTCATCGGAGTGCGAGATGTTATCCCCGAGACAAATTTTTCCAAGATGTTCGTCGGGCTTGCCTGCAAGTCCGCCGTGCCTTAGCGCGAAAAGATTGTGTGGTATCGGTTATGTGTCATGGTCAAGATTGTGTGGTATAGATTATGCTTTCTGGAACAATGTTGAGATCTTCTACCGAATATAACTTCCAATATTGTTATACTGTCTGTGCTGTTTGTATATTATATTTATTATCAGTAATTCATTACTTTCATTTTTGCGAACTTTAATTGTTTACTTTCAAGTGATTGTACTTTCACTTTCACTTTAAAGTTACTTTCACTTTACTAAATTATAATCCTGGTACCTTTGATAACTATTTACTTTTGTTGATATCCTGTTTCCTGTTTTGAATTGTGAACCACAATGACATTGGACCAATGTTAAACTTTATCGAGCTGTAGCATACCAAGCAGGAAAACGAAAGCGTGCGTTTCTGTTGATATATCTTGATTCCTCAGGGATGTTGGGATGACATTTGAATCCTTAAAGATTGATTGGGAAATGAAATACATTTTAATTCCCACCACTGAAGGTAAAGATGAACACGTTTGGGGTTGTGTAAAGTAATGTTGCAACAAAGCCAAACTTAGCAAGTACATCACTGCAACTTTATATGCAGCAATCGATATCCTAGAAAACAACTTATGACTAATGCGTGTTTTTCTTGTCGGAATCGTACAACTCACCCCGGTAAACTATAAACGGCAACTTTATTTTCAAAACAATATAAACTTTTACTACAGACCCATAGCATCTTCTGCAACATCAAGCAATTAATATTTATAAGTGGTCCGGTTCAATATTAATCTAGTAACCACGTGCGCTGTCTATTGTGTAGTTATATCTGAATATACTTATAATTATAGCCCACGTGACACAGGTAGATTGAAAATAGTTTTGTCGTCGTCAGTATTGAACGTTGGACGACACGTTAAGTAGTTTGGTACTATGGTACAGCAGTACATTCCCGAATCAATAACTGATATATTCGTCAATAATCCGGTTTAAAACAAATAATAGAAAAATGAAAAAATGTGGCTTTTGTCAAAATGACAACAAATCGCCCACAAATGTAAAAGAAAACAATTGGTCTTCAATAAGCGAGGATCCGCATTCAGAAAGGGCTTGAACATCTCTTAGTCCAGTCAACTTGTGCAGATTTTAAGCGAAATTGCTGAGTGTTATTAAAGCATGAAATTTTGCATAATAGCAGTATAGATCATGATAATCTTTTACGACTATAGACCAACTCAGAAAGTCGAAATTGGGGCGGAACAGGCAGCCATTTTCAAATGGTGGAAGTTTGATACTAGAAATAATGTATAGTATTTCTTCATTTTCCAGGTTGAAATAATTGGCGCAGACATGTTTGTAGTAGCACTCAGATACCATTATTTTAAAAATCTTTTCTTTTCCTTTCCTAGGTATATCAACTTTTTAGAAGTGCATCCTGTTCGGACAATTCACGACCTAACTGCCACTCTGATTCATCAAGCAGGTTTGATATGTGGATAGCATGATTTGTTGTGCTCTCACACATTTCAATTAGTCTTTCCGAAAGTTTACTTCTCACTATATCCAGTTTTCATTGAAAAACGAATAAGAGCCTTGCCTTGGTCCAATGACGGCGTGACATTTACTGTAAATCTGATATAAGGTGGCTATCTGGTGTGCCATGGAGTTTGTTTTCAAACTCCTCTTAACACTGTGTGACATGTCCTTCCTTTTCAAGATTAAAAGATCCCCACAAACCATTTGAAATCGAAAGATATATATCCCAATGATGAAGTTTCTTGAATATGTCTTGCTTACTACACGATAGAATCTTCTTATTCTGCAATTTTTCATTCAGAATAATCTTTTTTATTAATGAAACTGTATAAAATGTAAAGTCATATCACTACTGGTGGGACTGCCCTTAAGGTGTCAGTTGATAGTTTTAAGACATCATTTCGTTCGTATAATACGGATTGGTTTACAAATTCTTCCTGATCTATTCCACAGCAACGCTAAGCAGTTGTTCGATATGTGTTTTGTTTTGTGCTAAATTACCGTTATTTCGTTAGTTTTCCTGTTTTAATTGTTTTACATTTGTCATTTCGGGGCCTTATAAAGCATTTGCTCAGTTTAAGAAAAGGTTACAAGGAAACTTCAAGACGTTAGTAAGACTAAGACGTGGATATAGCTTAGACACTTTAGTCCATTTTGTGGTATAGCTGCATCTACTGTCAGCACAATATTCACAACCTTGATTCAACTTGTTCATTGTCATTTCAATGACTTACGCGAAGATGTATTTCAAAAAGACATTGTAGTAAATGAATGAAGCACCAAATGAGCAGAAGATGATAATGATCAAAATTTGAGGATTTTTTATGCAAAATGACGGACAATGAGACCAAGGCACTTGGGCTTTGGTTTAAGAATGATAAAATCTGTTCACTTCAGACACCACACCACTTTCATTTGAACTTAAGTCTTTGGTCTGTTGTGATATTGGCAATTATACCTTATCTCCTTATTTTTAATCATATTGTACAACACTTATGTACTCACTTCTGAAGCTGTACGTAGATCTTTGTCAAAAATGGATGGCGATGGACAATCTAAAATGATGAATCAGCATCTATGATATATTGATCAACAATGTTGGATATTTAAAAAATATATTCACATACAACAAATGTGTATATAAATCTGTAAAAAATGAGTCGCCGATCTTTCTTACGAGGATGCTGGATCAAGGTAGTAGAATAATGATACTCTTCTCATATAAAAGCGATGAGATGTTTTATGCCGTAAGTCGACAGTACGGAAGAAGCTGATTTAACAAAGATTATACTTGTACACAAAAACGGGAAGATTCCTTAGCTCACAAGAAATGTAAAATTTAACGCAAGAAAATGCAATGAAGGAACTGCAGATCTGTGGTGGTTCTAAAGCGTCTAGTTGGTTGTCCGTTTTCTTAGTATACCTGTTTTGCTCTTCTTAGAGGAAGAAGAAGAACGAGTACGAGCCGCCATCTATGTCGTTTCATTCGCGTCAGTTGACAAACTGGGACGCTCCTGCAAAACGTCGTCTTCGCTATTTGAACCGTTTATAGCGACTTCTGCTGTAATGCAAAATATTTAAGACTTCTATATCATTAACTAATTAATCTCACTGTATTTTCTCAGAGCGAAATCATGACCGGTTGGATTTTCGCCGGAAAGAAGACTGAGGTTCTAAGCGCTTTACTGATATAGATGTATAGTATATCAGGTAAGTGGAACTCCGTTTACACGATTCAAGTTTTTAACAGAGGTTTGGTAGATAAAAACAATAAAACGTGAAGATTTTTTCGATTTATTGCACTTTGCCGTCCTTCCCTGAAATAAATGCACCATAAAAATGAATACAATCGTGTAATGTCATGGTTGATTTATCTAATGCTTTCGACCAAAATTAACATTGGTTATTCAGCAATGTTCTAAGGTTGAGTCTGCATATTTAGAAGGAATTCCTTATAACTGGTTGGTTTGGCGAATTCCTACTGTTTAAGCACAGGCTCAACATTGTTTAATCTGTGGAGAAATTCTCCATGGCCACAATATTTTATGAGTTGCATATTCTGCACCTCATCCCTTACACAAAATAAAAGGAGAGATCTTTGTTTGAAGATCCGCTAACTTTCTGATGTTCTTAACTATCTGCTTGATAGCCATGGAGTTAATTCTTCTTTCATGGGACCTTATGGCATTAAATGCCTCATCTGGAGTTCTGTATTCCTTATTTTGTCCTTGGATCAGCTTAGGTGTTGATGTGCTGTTATCATTGTTTTCCTATTGTAAAATGACAAAAAGATGTAAATTTTTTCTTCTTTCAAGACCCTCCCCAAAAAAACAATATATTAATCAGTTATATAAATACTAAGAATTTGTCTTCCTAGGCACCCCAAGGGTGACTGGGGAATAGAAGTATGGTCACCATTGGTCCTCCTCCGACCGGCGGTAAAACTCTTGTCAAAGTGGGCGTCCGTTTGGCTGTGCGGATGTACAAATTTGCAGCCACGTCCGGTCAGAATGGGGACGTTAAATCCGATGCCTCGTGTAAAGAAAGTACCATGCTCTTTGCACGTTAAGAACCCTTGCAACAACTCTTTGAGGGGTCCGTAGGTGACCTGTTGCAAGGCTAAATTTCTGTCCCTATCCAATATACCCTCATTTCCCGTGGCAGTCTAAATTTCTCCGACCTTAATCCCGGATGCCTCTATTACAGAACCTACCTATTGTATTTATTGTTAATTTGTTCTCGTCCTGAATATGCATGAAATATTTGCCACTGGACGTTAAGCAACCAACAATCAATCAATCAATCTTCCTAGGCACCTTAGTTGTATAAAAATCCCTTTAGGATTTTGGTCCTCAAGCAGCTTTTCAACGTTGTACTCTGATTTTTCCTATTGTATTTCATTCTCTCTAAATCTTCAATGAAGTTTGCAACATCAATTCATAAGAGATCACTAAATTCAATTGGGTATAAAGTTTGTTCTATTGATGTTTTTGGAAATCTGAGACACGGTTTTGAAGGTCAAGCAGTGTTGTACAAGAATATAAAATATTTTGGGATGCTATGAAGAACAAAGACGCTAAATTCATTCAAGTGTGGAAATCACAATATAGCAACTAATTACATAACAATTAATTATGCCATAATGAAATTATCACAATTTGAAGTATTAATCTTTCTTCTTTCTTTGGTACCTCATTTAAAAATATAAAAAGGATGAAATGAATTACATCAGTTTAAAGTTTTCTGATTGTTAGTGAAAAATCTTTGTATTGTGCTACCTTAAGTCTTTATAATTTTTATTAAATTGACATAACCATAACTACTAATTCCTGTTGGGACCTCTCTAAGCAATTTACTGCTATTTCCGTTTTTCTAATCCACGGTCTGTCCTTATTCTAGACGTATTCCAAACTCTTGGCATGCATCTCAAACAGGAATAAACGCTGTTAATGGAAAACGCAAGAAAAGAGTTGTGCGCTTTAATCAATCAATCCCACCGTGAATCACCATAAATCATAATAAATGAATGAGTAAGCATAGGGGACAGTTTAGATCCTAAAAAATAAGTTTTACCCTACTGCATTAGTGTGCACCTATCTAAGTCAGGAGTGTTTGGGCATTGGTGTGACTATGTATTAAATTGCTAGAATTCTTCATTATCTAGATGTTGACTAATTATTCAATTATTCCTTAAACGGAAAACCAGTTGACGAAGAATTTCCTTGTTCAATGAATTTCAATGTAAAATTTTTATTTAGCTGCAAACAGTTCATACATATCTCAAGTATTGTGCAATAACACAGTAATGCGCAATAGCTAAACACGTTAATGTATTGGGGTTCTAACCTTGAAGTGGTATTTTAAATATTGGGACAGTCTTTGCACTTGAGTCTTGAGACTGTCATTGCCATCAAATGATCCTTCAAACCACAATATGGATGTAAACCAGCACAAAGTTTAATGAATAAATATACATTTCCTTCCTTCCTCGGTGCTGTCTAAGGGCCATATGTAGGAGTATATAAACTAAAGCTCCTTTTTGTTAAGTCATTTCTGAAGTCCTCATTAATGTTTGTTAAATTTTCATAATATTGCTGATGATTATGAGTTGTAGTTCTTGATTTTGCGCTCTTGTGACATTATTATTAGCGAACTTTTAAACAAAGTTACATTTTAATATATGGATACAGTAAATTTTACGGACGCCATCACGAGTTGGTTGACCGTTATGGAATAACCGTTTCACAAATGATATCGGATATGTTCCTTACGTCGTAACTATAATCCCTTCCTTTCATGAATGTGACCTACCAAATTAGACTATTTACCAGATTTGTTATCACAGAAGCAGCACGACGGGTACCACATGTGGAGCAGGATCTGCTTACCCTTCCGGAGCACCTGAGATTACCCCTAGTTTTTGGTGGGGTTCGTGTTGTTTATTCTTTAGTTTTCTATGTTGTGTCATGTGTACTTTGTTTGTCTGTCTTTTCCATTTTAGCCATGGCGTTGTCAGTTTATTTTCGATTTATGAGTTTGACTGTCCCTCTAGTATCTTTCGTCCATCTTTTATAACTAATTGATAAAAGTAGTCCCAAGTAAAATTAACTTACGTTGTTACATATGCAGGCTGATTAACATAGCAAAAGTCAAACAAAAGTATGGAGAAAATATTATAGGAAAGTCAGAAATTTCAAATAAGTGATTGATTGATTGTTGGTTGCTTAACGTCCAGAGGCAAACATTTCATGCATGCTCAGGACGTAAGTTAACTAACAATGAAAACAATAGGTAGGTCTTGTCATAATGGAGGCCATCCGGGATGATGGTCGGGAAATTTGGACTGCCACTGGAAAATGAGGGTATAACGGATAGAGACAGAAATTATGCCTACAACAGGCCACCTACGGACCCCTAAAATAGTTGTTGCAGGGTTCTTAACGTGCAAAGAGCGTAGCACTCTCTTTACACGAGGCAGCGGATTTTCGTCCCGACTCTGACCGGACGTGACTGCGAACTTGTACATCCCTCACAGCCAAATGGACGCCCCACTTTGGCAAGCGTTTTACTGCCGGTCGGTAGATGTTCAAATGAGTGTCCTGTCTAATAAAGTTCCAAGGGTCCAATTACTAATCGGTCTGTACATCATGACCTATGTCAACAGAAACTCTTAAGGCTCTGAACCTGGCAAAGGAAAAGTAATGCTGAAGCTGGTAACTTTACTATGCAGTGGATCGAGCAATGGAACAGAGAGATGGTAATCAAGTGCAGAAAAATCTGTCTAATCATTTAATCACAGATAAAGAGAAGACCATTCTATTAGACCTGCTTGCTGTAAGCAATTCGCTTCAGTTTATGGCCCCTTTCCTAACTGTATCTGACGTTTCTTCAAATAGTTGTGCAAAATTTGGACTTTGACCTCGTCTTTATATTTTGCTCCGGATTCAGTAAGAAAACTCTTCATTATCTGACCTCTACATTTTTCTGTTGGTTTTATATGATCCTAAAAGACGATTCGTCCTTTCGAAACTGAACAACCAAAATGAATATACTGGTCCATAATCTAATGACTATCATGACGATGCATGCGTGGTGTAACAAATTGGATACCAACTAAGATTTTCAAACATTATACTATAACCAGCAATAGCCGATCTGCAACATTCGCGTTTCCAATAGAAAATCTATTGAGAAACCTTTAAAGAAGCAGGTCCGCGTGTAAAACGATTATCCGTTAAGCATCAAATATTGTAAAGTATTTGCTAAAACTATAAATGTAGATGGCATTCTAAAACGCTAAAAAGCTACAAGCTGACAACACAGCACGCTAAAATTCACAATTCAATCAGTTCTTGGGAGTGCCTGAAGAAAAGTTAGATAAATAATATACAATAAAAGCTCATTGGATATTAGCGTAAACTATTACAAGAACTATGCTTAGTGCTTAAGATTTTGAAGATGCCACAATAATGATACAAAAGTAAAAATATTTCTTAACATAACTGCGTCAACACAAATTTTCTGGGTACACCAAAATTATTTAAACCTCCAAAATGACTTATCCATAATTCAAATACTAGTAGATGTGTTGCAAAGGATGTGTTTCATAATTCAAATAGACGTGTTTCTAAGGTTATTATAAACAAATTTTATCCCCCACAGGTGTAATTGTAGTTGTGTTTATAAAATTCATAGAAAGGGGCTTGATGACTTCTATATAACTGCCTAAAATGGTAAGACAATGATGTAATGAAAGATGTAATACCTCTGACATAGGAATAGAATTTCCATTGCCGATACCATAGGCTTTCCAAATCATAACTTTCTCTGCCATGAACTCCAAGTTAGTAATATTTCAGGACCCTTTCCATTTTTGATACCGATATATATATTCATTTTATGGAAAGTTAGGTCTACCCTTATATGCAATCAATGGTCTACCCTTATATGCAATCAATGAAATAATTTTTAAAGTCGTACAGACTTTGAAGCAAAATAAGCAGATAATACTAGTAATATATCTTTATTACCAAAGTCTATATATAAACTATAGGTATACATTTGAATTACATCAACATCAATAATACATAAAATACATAATTACATACATAAACACAAACTATGTGACAGTATAGCAGAAGGTGTTGTAGTAATACATAAACATTATTTTAGCATTTCGGTGTTAAGCTTTAACGATCTTGATATAAATTTACCTAAATTACACATCTTCTTGCATTGTTTGTACTTATTAGTTTAATATACTAGTACAACATATTATTTCCAGTATTCATGAAATAGTAACAAACTACATCACGAATTCTTATTTCAGATAATGAAAACATGTAGTCCGTTGAACCAGAATGAGGTCGCCTTAAAAAGGCAATTTTTTAAAAAACCCTCCTCAATTGACAATTGAACAAGCAGCATCAGTCTCGAACGGCGTTCGGATGTATTAAAAGTCGATATTTTTTTACTTAAAGTCGCAATATAAACCAACCCATTATTTCAGAGTAATATCCACAGAAAATAACATATTTTAATCATATATGTATGGCATCAGTTAAGTATAACCCTAGGGATTTATCGATTTGTTCTTCATATTGAATAAAATGCTCCGCAGTGCGCAGCTTGATACGACCGCAGAGGTCGAACCCTGAACAGTTGGGGCAAGTATGGACACAACATTCAAGCTTGATACAGCTCTGAATTTGGATTGTGATTAAATATTTGACACAGCATAGGTTTCTGACACAGCATGAATGTGGTCTAAGAACTTAAAAATTTTAAATTGGACATTCACCTATTATGGTCCAATATCCAAAATCTAAATACATGGTTAGATTCAGCATATCAAAGAACCCCAAGAGTTTAATTTTGATGAAATTAAACAAAGTTTAATTTTGGACCCTTTTGACCTCAATGTGGACAAAGTTGATAACGGGGCCCAAAAATCAAAAATCTAAATACATGTTTAGATTCAGCATATTAAAGAACCCCATATATTCAATTTCTGTTGAAATCAAACAAAGTTTAATTTTGGACCCTGATTTGGACCAACTTGAAAACTGGGCCCATAATCAAAAATCGAAATACATGTTTAGATTCAGCATATCAAAGAACCCTTAGAATTCAATTTTGATAAAATCAAACTTAGTTTAATTTTGGACCCTTTGGACCTTAATGTAGACCAATTTGAAAACGGGACCAAAATTAAGAATCTAAATACATGGTTAGATTCAGCATATCAAAGAACCCCATATATTCATTTTTGTTGAAATCAAACAAAGTTTAATTTTGGACCCTGATTTGGACCAACTTGAAAACTGGGCCCATAATCAAAAATCTAAATACATGTTTAGATTCAGCATATCAAAGAACCCTAAGAATTCAATTTTGTTAAAATCAAACTTAGTTTAATTTTGGACCATTTGGACCTTAATGTAGACCAATTTGAAAACGGGACCAAAAATTAAGAATCTAAATAAACGGTTAGATTCGGCATATCAATTGATTGATTGATTGTTGGTTGCTTAACGTCCAGTGGCAAATATTTCATGCATATTCAGGACGAAAACAAATTAACAATAAATACAATAGGTAGGTTCTGTAATAGGGCTTCTGGGATTATGGTCGGAGAAATTTAGACTGCCACGGGAAATGAGGGTATATTGGATAGGGACAGAAATTTAGCCTTGCAACAGGTCACCTACGGACCCCTCAAAGAGTTGTTGCAGGGTTCTTAACGTGCAAAGAGCGTGGCACTCTCTTTACACGAGGCATCGGATTTAACGTCCCCATTCTGACCGGACGTGGCTGCAAATTTGTACATCCCGCACAGCCAAACGGACGCCCTACTTTGACGAGGGTTTTACCGCCGGTCGGAGGAAGACCAACGGTGACCATACTTATTCCCCAGTCACCCTTGGGGTTCGGCATATCAAAGAACCCCAATAATTCAATTTTGATGAAATCAAACAAAGTTTAATTTTGGACCCTTTGGACCTCAATGTGGACCAATTTAAAACGGGGCCCAAAATCCAAAAACTTAATACACGGTTAGATTCAGCATATTAAAGAATCCCAAGAATTCAAGAATAAAACCCCATTGAAATTGGTCAAGAAATAAGCAATTTATACAAAGTATCTTCTTTTGCACAGTACTGTGCAATTGAATATTCTTGCAATTGCGCAATACTGTGCAATTGAATATTTCTTGCTATTGCGCAATACTGTACAATTGACAATTTCTTGCTATTGTGCAATATTGTGCTATTGGATATTTCTTGCTATTCCGCAATACTGTGCAATTGAAGATTTCTTGCTATTGCGCAATACTGTGCAATTGAAAATTTCTTGCTATTGCACAATACTTATCTCCTGCCATATCATTATTATTTGTAGGACTGCACGACAAAGGACGTTAGGTCTCAACTATATTTAAATTGCGCACAGGTAGTGCAAAATAAAATTGTCGTTTATAGTTTACTAGGGTTATGACTTCTTCCGCCGGTTAAGATAATATTTAATAATCATGGTAATATGAAACGAAATTGATCTTCAATAAAGGATAGAAACTATACATTGTGAACCTAATATTTATGTTTATTCCAATGTTAGGCTCTTGGTGAATATCCAGTTTAAACATCCGATGGCGTTGGATTATAGTTTTGCTCACTCTCTGTCCATGTCGAATGTAGGACAGAACGTCACAGGACAAATCACAATTCAGTTTTGAGATTATTTTCTTTGAACAAGAAAACACTTATTTTAAAATAGTGTTAAATAGATATAGAAAGATGTGGTATGAGTGCGAATGAGACAACTCTCCATCCAAATAACAATTTATATAAATTCCTTATGTTAGGATATGTTCCTTATGTCGTAACTACAATCCCTTCCCTTTTATGAATGTTACCTACCGAATTAGACTATTTACCGGATTTGTTATCACATAAATAACACGACGGGTGCCACATGTGGAACAGGATCTGCTAACCCTTCCGAGCACCTGAGATCACCCCTAGTTTTTGGTGGGGTTCGTGTCGCTTATTCTTTAGTTTTCTATGTTGTGTCTTGTGTACTATTGTTTGTCTTTTTCATTTTAGTCATGGTGTTGTCAGTTTATTTCCGAGTTATGAGTTTGAC
Source organism: Mytilus coruscus (assembly GCA_017311375.1). Lineage (NCBI taxonomy): Eukaryota > Metazoa > Mollusca > Bivalvia > Mytilida > Mytilidae > Mytilus > Mytilus coruscus. Next base: position 48,490,727 of record CM029605.1, read on the forward strand.
TGTCCCTCTGGTATCTTTCGTCCCTCTTTATATAAGTAAACCATTATAGATCAAGGTACGGCCTTCAACACGGAGCATTGGCTCACACCGAATAACAAACTATAAAGGGCCCCAAAATTACTAGTATAAAACCATTCAAACGGGAAAACCAACGGTCTAATCTATATATAAAAAAAAAAAACGAGAAACACGTATAAATAATATAAACAAACGACAACTACTGTACATCAGATTCCTGACTTAGGACTATGTTTTTTTTATTGAACTATTATATTTGAAGCAACTCTGTAATTACAATTTATTCAATAAATATCAAAAATAATCCAACAATGGTTATGGAAACAAAATGTTAAAGTGGCTTGCTCCAAAATTTGCTTCATTCTGCCAAGAAACATATCATTTGCATGATTAAATCTTAATATATTTTTATTTATCAAGGCTTAAGAACAATTGCCTAAACTTAAAGATAAATGTATGTTACTAAAAGAAAAAATCCAGATCTTTCTCTCATATATTCAAACAATTGTCGACAAATTATTTGTGACTTACTGTCCGTTTACCGTCCAATGTTGATTAATTTGATATTTCGAATATTTTCATTTACCAGTTAACAATTCTGTTAATCTTTTCCATGAAAACAGCACTTGTTAAAAAGAGGAAACATCAACCACAATGTCCCCATAATGTTGAATTAGAAACAACAGCTGGTATTATGCTATGATGAACAGTGTCATCTTATGAAAGATGATTTGACAATAGTTTTATTGGCACATATGATCTTTGTAATTGCTGGAGTCTTTCTTGAACACATTAGGTAGAAGTAATTCAATTCCTTGTGATGACAGTTACCAGTGTACTTGTTTCTTCGAAACAAGTGATGGATCGTGTCATTTTCTTAAATCTTATGCACAGGAGAACAGTTGTTCAGCCGCCATGGGGTTGTGATTTTTTGTTGTTGGTCAAAACAGTTTCTAGTTTGTTTTCAGCTGGCACTGTTTATCCTTATGGTTACGTATGTGCAGCCTGTCAATTATTTTGGTAACTAATTTCCAAATTTTGTTCAGTGGTGTAGGTAAGGGAAGGTCCTGTTGAGCAGCTTTTAGTTTGTCGAGGTGGCAGATGTTGTCATATGAGATTATATATTTTTTGATTGCTTCTTCTTGCTCTTCTTGTGTCATATGTGCTGTTTCCATGTATAGAACATTAACTATTTGTACAAACACTTGTGCTTAAAAGTACTCTTGTGTTTTTGTTTCCTGTCTTATTACCGTTATTATTTCCATGTCCTGCTGTGCACAAATAAAAAGAAGAAAATAATAATATTTAAAACAGACATCTTGCTTTGGTCAATTACTTAGTGTAATACACTTTAATAAATTTCCGTGTTTAAAACAAAATAATAACAATAATGTTTTTTCATACTTAACCTACAAGATAGTTAGATAGTTATTTAAAATTAAATGATAATGCCATTGCAAATTAGTTGATTGCAGAGACATTTTAAATGGTGCAGTTTCCATATAATGATATGTATATTTCCTTTAATTCAAATTATCTCCCTTTACATGAATATAAAACCCATAATCAACAAAGTAAGCCAATTCATAATACTACTGATTTTAATAAAGAGAAAATGTGCTTAATTTAAGAAAAGAAATTTATTTATTTTGAAAAGAAAGAAGGCTTACTTTTCGGTAAATTTTGGATAATGTGGAAAATTGAGCAATTCAGTGAGAATTAGGGGTCATTTTCCTATACATGTATGTAGTGTTTTACCATAACAGAAGAAGCAATATTGTATGATATGCCACCTTTATAAAATGAGTTAAAACATTGTGTTTCAATATTTTTACATACAATTACTTTTTGATTTTGTTATAAAGTTATTTGTTTTAAAACTGTGTTGTGTTTTATTTAATGCTTGTTACTATACCTGTATTAGGAAAAAAACATTCTTCAGTTTCATGAAGTGTTGTAGTGTTATGTCCAGATTTACAGTACAGCGTGAGTCAAGACTGTAATGTGGTATTACCGGGCTCTCATGAACTTGCATTCCCTTCCTCAGATGAAGAAGCCAACTTTGGTTTCTTTGATGCCATGTAACATAACGGTCCTGGTTGTACATCTTTGCGTGGAACATTCCATGTACAGGATTTAGGTATAGCTCTCTGCTTCTGTTATTCCAACTTAAGCTCTGCTCAATGCAAATAAAAGACTGCCAATATGACTACATGACTGTGCTAACCTAAAATAAAAAAATAAATAAATCAGAAGACTGTATTATTATTATTAATTTGACGAAGTGGGTAAACTTTATGTAAATGTATGTATGATCAGTCAGATTCTGCTGGCACTTGATGTTCCACAGCTCGCGCTGCAGCAACCCCAAGGGTGACTGGGGAATAGAAATATGGTCACCATTGGTCTTCCTCCGACCGGCGGTAAAACCCTCGTCAAAGTGGGGCGTCCGTTTGGCTGTGCGGGATGTACAAATTTGCAGCCACGTCCGGTCAGAATGGGGACGTTAAATCCGATGCCTCGTGTAAAGAGAGTGCCACGCTCTTTGCACGTTAAGAACCCTGCAACAACTCTTTGAGGGGTCCGTAGGTGACCTGTTGCAAGGCTAAATTTCTGTCCCTATCCAATATACCCTCATTTCCGTGGCAGTCTAAATTTCTCCGACCTCAATCCCAGACGTCTCTATTACAGAACCTACCTATTGTATTTATTGTTAATTTGATTTTTGATTTTTGGTGTTTTAACGCCACTTTTAAGCACCGCTTTTGGGCTATTTCGTGGCGGCCAGTTTTATTGGTGGAGGAAGCCGGAGTGCCCGGAGAAACCACCGACCTTCGATAGGAAAACTGACAATCCTAGTCAATTAAGATTAGAGTCGAGTGCACCAGCACGAGCGGGGTTCGAACTCACAACCTCAGTGTTGACTGGCTAGTGATTACAGTAGTAACTACTTAGACCACTCGGCCACCGAGGCCCTCTCTGCATAACAAAATGTAATTAGCATAGATAGCATCAACATTAGATGCCTCAATAAAAGACAAAGCAATAATGTGAATGAAAGTAAAATTGAATTAAATTAAACATCATAATTCGTTATATAGGCATATAATAAACATAAACAAATAAAATCGATTGAATATATTAAATTAAATATCCAGTAATCATTTGTATACTAAATTAACTCAATAATCTGACCTTAAATCAATATAAATCCTTGAAGATAGCGTTTGCAAAATTTGTGATGAGGAGTACAAGAGCAGTCAATTTATATGTAGTGTAATAGATTTAGACATGTGCGTCTGCTTTGACCCGCTAATGAACTATTGCTGGTCTTCCTCTGATAACGCGATTTAATGGACGAGTCCTTTAAATCGAATTATATAATTCATACAAGATAAACATGCATATAAAACTTGTTTATTTATCATAAAATAGATTCCATTAGAGCTTGAACCGTCCAACGAGGCAGAAAACACAAGTAGGGGACTGCGGCTCACAAATAATATCCTCAGACCCCGATCTGTGAAAGTCAAACTTTGGCGGGAGAAGGCAGACATGACCACGGGCTTTGCCGTGGCCGACAAGGTGGTCATAAAATGTGAAAGTGGCGGAATATAGGGGTTGCATATTTCTCAACTCAACGAGCGATACCAACATAATGGTGAGCTGGATTTTGTTTCAAGATCACCATTCCTCCATTCACTCCATGAAATGTAAAAAAAAAAAAAAACTTATTTTTTAAATAACCATAAATTTCACTTATCAATTATATACTAGTTCATTCTAAAACAAATAAATAATAACTAATGTTTGAAATGATATATGTTTGAATATGATAGTTTGAATATGTACAAAAATACTACTTTGCATTTTAAACATGTCGTACAACCCGATCTATTAATACACATACTAAAACACATT